>JAJPUD010001185.1:78408-107776 GCA_023553655.1 Myrmecobius fasciatus | reverse complement strand
TAATCTAAGTGGGAGAATCAAGATGCAAACAAATATATACAAACAAGCTCTACATAGGATAAATAGAAATAACTAAAAGAGGGAAGGCACTGAAATTAAGAGGGGTTGGGAAAGACTTCCTGTAGAAGGTTGGATTTCAGTTGAGACTTGAAAGAAGTAAGGGAAACCAGTAAGTGAAGATTCTAGGCCTCAGTGCCCAGACCCAAGAGATGGAGTGTCTTGTTCCTGGCACAGCTGGGAGGCCAGAGTCACTGAATCAGAGTCCTTGGGGTTTGGGAGAGTGTAAGTTGTAAAAAGACTGGAAAGATTGGGAGAATTCGGTTATGAAGTGCTTTGAATGCCAAAAATCATTTTGTTTTTGATCCTGGAGATAATAGGGAGCTATTGAAGTTTATCAAGTAAGAGGGGTGGCACTTTAGGAAAATCACTTTTGTTGGAAAGTGACAGAGTGGGAGGATATTTGTCAGGCAGAGCCACCAGCAGATTGTTGCAATAGTCTAGGAGTAAGGTGATGGAAACTTGCACCCAGTGGTGATAGCAGTGTTGTCAGAGGATGATAACAGGAATAAAAGGATCAAATGACAGGTTTGGAATATGGGAGATACATGGGCATGTTTGTAGGCATTGGAGAATCAGCCAGTAGAAAAGGAGAGATTGAAGACAAGTGAGAGTGGAGATGATAAAGCAGACAATCTACTGGAGAACAGGAGTTCAAATGGGATCATTCATGCAGGAAGAAGAATTTGCTTTGGCAAGAAGGGCCACTTTATGAGAGTTGAGGTGAAGGAGGAGTAGAAACAAAAGGCATCTGAGAGTCATCAAAGGAGAAGGAGGGCTGAAGAGGGAGCTTTTAATAAATGACCTCAATTTTTTTTCAGTAAATATGACTTCACCACTTGCTTGGCTTTGCTTAACATCTCTGTGTCTCAGTTTCCTTTTTTTAATAAAATGGAGGAGTTAGACTACATGGTTTCTCAGGTCACTAGTAGCTCTGGATTCTAAGTATAGATCTAAACATCTGATCTTAGGCAATTTAAGTGTACTAACGAAATTAAGTCTGTGGTGACTCAAATTGAGTAAGCTGGAGGAATGAGACCAGAAAAATGGGTATGAAATTGGTTTTGCAAAACAAAACACAGGTGCTTAAATCCCTTCACTAAGTGCCAATTGTTCAGTCACTGGTGACTGAATTGAACTGTTTGCGGGGTACCTCAGAGAAATGGAGTATGATGGAAAACACAAGGCCCTATCCTAAAGGAGCATATTTTGGAATGTCAAGGGGAGACAGGGCAGGCATGAGACAAAGCCAAGGCACATGTGAAAGGGAAATCTGTGAACAAGTGGAAATTAATGTAATTGTCAGGAATTTCAAGTTGTATAACCAGGTTATCCACTGATTTAGGAGGGGCCCTGGGCAGAATTGTAAAATAAGCATAAACTAATCCTTATCCTCTTTTAGTAACCTTTTCCCTCTAACCCCTTCCCTGACCCCTGATTGTCCAGGAAACCTACCACAGTGACCACCCTGAATGAGCCCCTGGCTTTGTTTTGGGCCTGTCTTGACCTACTTAGCTCATCAGTACTTAGCTACCGGAATCCAGGTTCTTCAGGGCCTCATTAGGGAACAGCAAACTAATCTGAGGTAATGGATGACAGTTATTTTAATGGGTTATCCCTCCCAATTACCATGTTCATCTTAACAAGGACCAAAACTGAATTCTAGACATTTCAGAATCAGTGGGACAGATATTTCTCTCTCCTTTGTAATATTTTTATTAATGGGGTTTTATTCTATATGGTGTTTTAAATGGGTTCATATTCCACAATGGCATCTCTGTCTCTGGCCGAGAGATCAAGGATTTAATGGCTAAAGTACCAGATTAGCTTATTTGAACTCCTTTGTTACAACTTTTTATACTAGTTAAACTTTTCTGAGAAATGGTGGTATCAAATCATAAAGTAAATATCTTTACTTAAAATTAAAACAATAAAAACATTAATAGATTTAATTTTAACAATGACATTTCCTAAGAAATCTACAAGCAACCCTACAAAGTATACTTCCTGAAATGGGATTAAGAGAAAGAAGGGACGCATTCTTAATCTTTGACAGTGTGCATGCAACCTTGATTTGTTGTTTTTGACCAATGCTTGGTTGCCATTATTTATCCTGTTGCAATTATGTTGCATATTATTCTTTCAGACTCTTTTTCACTTTATATCATTTCACAAAAAGTCTTCCCATGTTTCTCTGAATTCTTTGTTTATCATTACTTATTGTTGTGCAGACATTTTGATGATTCTTTGTGACCCTGTTTGGGTTTTTCTTGGCAAAGGTACTAAAATGGTTTGCCATTTCCCTCTCCAGCTCATTTTCACAGGTAAGGACTTGAGGCAGCCAGGGAGCGTAGTGTCTTGCCCAGGGTCACATAGCTTAGTAAATGTCTGAGGCTGCATTTGAACTCAGGAAGATGAGTCTTTATGGTTCCAAACTCAGTGCTCTATCCATTAGCTGCTCCATTATTATACCATTACTTATAATATGATAGTATTCCATTCTATTCATGTGCTATAGTTTGTTCAGCCATTCCTCAATTGTTAGTAAACTTTTTTCCCTTCATCTGGTTCAGTCTACTTTTGCAACTTCCACCTAATGCTCCTATCTCTGCCCTCTAGGGCCTAGAAGAACAAGTGGATTTTCCCACCTGGTAGTCCTTCCGATACTTAAAACCCAATTACTATGTCCCTATTAAGTCTTCTCTTCTTCAGGTTTCACATCTCTGGTTCCTTCACCTTATCTTTATGTGATATGAACAAGAAGACTTGAGCTAGTCCAGTGAGGCTACAACTTTTTTATTCCCCCTTCCCTTCCTTTCATATGGCTGGGCAGACTCATGCTATTCTATTTGTAAGCCCTGAACCTCAGTTTCCTTTTCTGTAAAAGGAATAATAGTAATTGCACTACATACCTCATGGGGCTATTGTGGTGATAGCATATTAGAAATTTTGAAGTAGCAGAGAAATGTGACATTATTATTGTAAAATATTAATTAGTACAGATGATATTTGCAGTAATATGAATTGGAACCAAGAATGCTGTCTCTAGTCCTACACATTCTATGGCATTGTTGCAACTATTGTTGTATACTGTATATAATGTTGTATATTGTTGTTGCTGTTGTAAAGAGTGAAAGCTAGAAGGGACTTGGGCGTTTAATCCTTCCTATTCATTTTATAAATGAGGAAATAGAAGCCTACAGAAGAGAACAAGATTGCCCAAGGTAATTCATGTTTTCCCCTTAAATGTTCTTACTGATGTCTTTGATTATTTTTTAATTTTCATTTCCAATTTGACTCCTTTCCCTCTGCCCTTCCTGTAGAGCCATTCCTTGGAGTAAAGTTTAAAAAAAAAAGAAATAGGAGGGAAAAGCCCTTTGAACAAATTAACTAGCACATTGACCAAGGGTGCATGCATATACATTATTCTGTATCCAAATTGTCCCACTTTTGCAAAAAAGTGAGAGAGATGTATTTTATCTTTTCTTCTTTGGGACCAAGTTGGATTAGAGTATTTCTTAAGTTCTTTTCATTTATATTGTTGTAGTCACTGTGCACATCGTTTTCCTAATTCTATTTGCTTCACTTTATATCAGTTCACATAGGTCTTTCTATGTTTCTTTTTATCCTTCATATTCATCATTTCATAGAGTGAATAACATTATGTTATTTAATTAGTCATTTCACCAATCAATAGCCCAAAATGATTCTGAAGACAGTTCTCATTGCCATTGCTACACTAGATTGGGGCCTGGCTTGACTTTGGGAGAAATGTTGATGTTTCTTCATTCTGCCATATACCAATTATAGCCACGTTTTCTAAGCAACACTAGATCTAGACTCTAGAGCAGAGATGTCAAACTCCTGCCCTGTAGAACTCCTGAGTGCAGCCTGAATCATATTAAAACATAATGGGAAATTTTTAACAAAAATCAATAAAAATACAGGACAGCATAGCTAATACTACTTTGTGGTTTTATAAGTCAATATTCAACCGGCAGGGCTGGATAACTTTCTATTTGAGTTTGACACCACTGATCTAGAGGAGTAGAATATAAACTTCTGGAAAGGTAGTGAGCACATCTTATTTGTATTGCCCAGCCACTTTGTGTCACCTCTTGTGCTTCAGACTCTATGTCCTATTGCCCTGGGGAACTGGGCTTCTGATTGAAGAGCCTTCGCCTTTTCTAATTTGGCCTGGAATCCCAAGCTGCTGCTCTCTGGCCATCCTCGCTCTATGCCTCTTGCTGTGTAAAGAGCAATCAAATGAATACCACCATTTTGGGAATGGATGGAACAAATTACTGCCCATCCCTGTGACCTCCCTGATCAGATTACCTTGCCCTGTCCATCATTCCTCCATATGTATTATCTTCTCCCATTAGGATGTAAACTCCTTGGGCAAAGGATTGTCTTCCCAGTACTATTTAGTACAGCACTGGATACATAGTAAAATCCCTATTTTTCCCTGGAAGCTTTTTTTTTTGGTAGTATTTGCCCTCTTGGCTCCCTGGAGTCTTTGGCTTTATCACACACAAGGCTACTAGATTAATTTGCTTCTATATCTGGGGTTCCTAACCTGGGGTTAATACTTTGATAATCATATTTCAATATAAGGTTTCTTTTGTAATGCAATATATTTTATTTTCTACATTTAAAAGCATTATTTTGAGAAGGGGTCCATGGGTTTCTCCAGTCTGTCAGAGGGGCCCAGGACTCAAAGCAGGAGAAGCAGCCCTGTTCTATGTGTTATTTAACTAGTCTGTTCCACTGATCAATCAGTCTTTTTTTAAATTTTTTTTATTAATACTTTCTATTTGCAAAACATATGTATGGGTAATTCCTAAACATTAACCCTTACAAAGCTTTCTGTTACAAATTTTTCCCCCCTACTCCCCACCCCTCCCCTAGATGGCAGGATATACACTACATGATAATTATGTTAGAATACTTAAGAAATCGAATATATTTATAGTTATTGCCACACATCATTTTTCGTGCAGAAGAAATCATATCTACAAGAAAGAATAATCCGATAAAGGCAACACAATGCAAGCAAACCTCAATAGAGAACATGAAAATGTTATGTTGTGGTCCACATTTCACATCCCTCTCTCTGGGTGTATATGGCTTTCTTCCCTGAACAATTGGAACTGGTTTGAAGCATTTCATTGTTGAAGAGAGCCATGCCCATCAGAATTGATCATCATATAGTATTGTTGTTGCCGTGAAAAATGATCTCCTGGTTCTGCTCACTTCACTCAGCATCAGTCCATGTAGGTCTCTCCAGGCCTCTCTGAAATCATCCTGCTGGTCATTTCTTACAGAGCAATAATATTCCATAACATTCATATACAGTAATTTGTTCAGCCACTCTCCAATTGGTGGGCATTCATTCAGTTTCCAGTTTCTAGCCACTACAAAAAGAGCTGCCACAAACATTCTTGCACATGTGGGACCCTTTCCCTCCTCTAAGATCTCTTTGGGATATAAGCCCAATAGAAACACTGCTGGGTCAAAGGGTATGCACAGTTTGATAACTTTTTGAGCATAGCTCCAAATTGCTCTCCAGAATGGTTGGATCCGTTCACAGTTCCACCAACAATGCATCATTGTCCCAGTCTTCCCACATCCCCTCCAACATTCATCTTTATCTTTTTCTGTCATTTTAGCCAATCTGACAGGTGTGTAGTGGTACCTCAGAGTTGTCTTAATTTGCATTTCTCTCATCAATAGTGATTTGAAGCACCTTTTCATATGATTATAAATAGTTTTAATTTCATCCTCTGAAAATTGTTCATATCCTTTGACCATTTATCAATTAGAGAATGGCTTGAATTCTTATAAATATGAGATAATTCTCTATATATCTTAGAGATGAGACCTTTATCAGAACCCTTAAATGTAAAGATGATTTCCCAATTTGATGCTTCCCTCCTAATCTTGTCTGCATTAGTTTTGTTTGTACAGAAACTTTTTAACTTAATATAATCAAAATTATCTATCTGGTGTTCAATTAAGAGTTCCAGATCTTCTTTGGACATAAATTTATTCCATCTCCACAGGTCTGAGAGGTAAACTATCCTATGTTCCTCTAATTTGGTTATAATATCACTCTTTATATCTAGATCATGAACTCATTTAGATCTTATCTTGGTGTGCGGTGTTAGGTGTGGGTCCAACCTTAATTTCTTCCACCCTACTTTCCAATTTTCCCAGCAGTTTTTTGCGGAATAGTGAGTACTTATCCCAAAAGCTGGGGTCTTTGGGTTTATCAAACACTAAATTGCTAATGTTGTTACCTAGCTTGTCCTGATATCCTATCCTATCCTATGCCACTCAATCGATCTTTCTTAACAGGATATTCATGTAGGTATGTTATTCTATTGCTTTAGACTACTCATGAACAGTTAATATTTCTCCAGTTATTTAGAACTATTTATTTCTATAAAAAGTGTTTTGTAGTTGGAGTGACATAGATTTTATTTGTGTATCTTGGTAAGTACATTCAAGTATTTTCTGCATTCTGTAGCTCTTTTAAATGGAGTTTTTCTGTTTCTGCTGAGTTTTGTTGATGATACATAGAAATGCTGGGTTTTTTGATAGCCAACTTTATATACAGAGATTTTGCTGAAGTTATTCATGGTTTCCATTAATTTTAGTTGACTCAAGAGCTTTCTAAGTAAACTACCATATCCTTTGCAGAAAGTGAGAATTTTGCTTCCTCCTTGTCTGTTTATTTCCTCAAATGTTTTTCTTGACTCATTTCAATATCCAGCATTTCTATGCCTATATTAAAATAATAATGATAATGGACATTCTTCCTTCCTTTATCCCTTATCTTCCTAGAAAAGCCTCTAGTTCATCCCCATGTTATATGTAGTGCTCAGCTGCCCTTTTCTTTTCATACAGATGCCAATCACAAACTGTTGCTTTCTTTCTTTCTTTTTAAACCCCTTCAAGACCCACCCTCCAAGAGTAGTTTGTTTTGCTTATGACTCATCCCTCCTTGAGTCTCCTTTCCCTCTTCCTTTTTCCTCTTTGCAAATTATCTCCCATTCCCTGTTGACTTGAATGTATTCCTGCACCAACTGTGTCTGCATGTGTGTCTTCTGACCTCTTTTGATAGCATCCATGATTTTTTTCCATTCTTCTTAGGCCAGGGTGCCCAAAATTTCTGTGATTAGAAATTCAGTACTAAATCTGTGTCCTCAAAACCCATTTGAGGAAGTATACTCAAAAACTACGCAGTGATTGTGTCAAGCCTAGGTTACCAAGGTGAACCTCATTCCTAAGAGCCTCTTTGATTGGCAAGCAAATGAAGTTAAAGCCAGAACCAGAGTCAAGAGGACAAACCATCTCATTTCATCTGCAGGGTTCACAGTCTTTCCTTTAATTTGGTATCTGCCCCTGACAGCACAGAAATACTGGCTCTCTACAGCAGGCTTCTTAACCTTCTTGATGCCATGGACCCCTTTGGTAGTCTGAGTGAGCCTATGGATCTCCTTCTCAGAATCATGTGTTTATCATGATTAAAATAAAATGCATAGGATTAGGAAACCAACCATGTTGAAATGCATATACATGTGTGTATGCATGCATATTCGTTATTCATTTCCATATAATTAAGAACCTTGATCCATAAGTTATTTACAAAAAAAGTTTGACTTGATCGAGCAAAATGTGAATAAAATGTACCTCGATACCATAAAAATTTCCTGATAAATGTAACCACAGAGATAATTCTGATCACTGACCCTCTGATTATGATCAAAACATAAAAGAGGGAAATATAAATTCCTCTTAGGTGTTGGTGGTTGTCATGGAGGATGTTTGGTGCAGAGTTCAGATGGAAGGGAGATTCCATGTATACAGTGAAGTCCCCCAAATGCTTGTTTATAAATGATATTATATTGATTGCATCAGTCTCTAAAGCATTACAGTGCCTCTCCCACCAGATTCATTATTACTCAGAAGAGATGGGCCTAGGAGGCAACATAGAAAAATAATGGAAATTTTTAACATGACTCTTGTCCTTCTACAGGATGATCTCCAATGCAAGAATCCATTTTGTTGACAGAAATGGTCTCCTCAATATACCGTACGGTTGTAAATCTTGAGACACCATGACATTTAAGAATCAAAGTTGCATACGAGTCAAAGGTCAGTGGAATCACAGATCTTTTGCGATTTTGAAGTTGATTCTTTGATCTAGCTATTCATCTTTTCCCTCTTCCTCCTCTTACACATTAATTTGACTTGAAAAGGGCTTTGGGAATGGTTGTTCTAATCAGATGCAACTAAAAACCTTGAGATAGGCCTGTACACTTAGATATTCTAAGGTGGGGGAGACCAAGGGTTTAGGGCTACCAGACCATTGTATATTCTAGACAAGATAGGAATCCCACACACCAGAGATTTACTTTCAGGTAGGGCTGAATTGGCCCTAAGGGTTTCTAGGGGTTGAATTAGCCTCAGGATATCCCCCAGAGAGGCTCAGAATAAACTGACTGATTTCCATATAGCCTCCTAATTCTGTCGAACCGTACATCAATCCTGGTCTCTGAACCTCAGGCTCTGTTAGGTCTATTTAAACCAGACTCTGGGGATATGGGCTAGAATAGTAGTTCTCAAAGTATGGTCCAGAAAATCCTGGGCTTCTCTGAAACCCTTTCAGAGGGTTGATAAATTCCAAATTAGTTTTTATTTCTAATATGGCAAATATCTATAAATTTAACCCTTGTAAACAAAACTCTTTGGACAGATCCGCAATAATTTTTAATAGTATAAAGATAGTAAGAACAAAAATTTGAGAACCACTGGTTAGAATATAACCAACATCAATATATTTCATAGTAACCAATCGTTGTCTTTGCTAATGTAGCCAAATGAGGAACTTAGTTCAGAAAAGACTGGAGGGAGATCACACTGGATTATATTTGGGGTACTGCATGGTGCTTTCAGTGAACCTAGGTTTCTCTCTACCACCAAAGCTCATCTTTTCAGCAACATCCTGTTGATGCAGGATGGTTATGAATCACAGAACTCTTATGATCTCAGAAGTCTCACAATGAAAAGTGACCCAAAGGACAATTGTGAAAAGTACATGATGGGTGTAAGTTGGCTGTAGCTTATTAGCAGTGATGACTTACACATGGGAAATGACCAAAAAAAAAGTAATTACCAAGAACATGTATTCCCAAAAAAGGAGTGGGATGGTCATGCAATAAGAAATAGGGCTAACAGATGTACACTCTAAGTGCTGTGTTGGTCTCCACAAAACATTAGGAGAATCAAAGGTTAGCATCCAGCACACTGGGGAGGGCGATTCTTTATGGAGGCTATACAGAAAGACATGTCCAAGATTCATAGCCAGTGAAAAAGCAGGCAGGATTTAGGACTTGCCTCAGTGGTAGAAGTGTTTATATCGTTGAGATCATGGGGCCATTACAGTATGTGCAGAACCATGGAATGACTGTTTTCTTTGGCTGGGAACAGCAAATGGAAACTGTATATATATCTTCTGAGACGTGCCTTATCTACAATTGCATCAGGATAAGGTTCATTCTGTTTGACAAATAAAGCTATTTGTTTCTTAAGGATTCCTAGGGACAGCAGCCTCATACACAGAGGAAAAAAGAGTCACGAAGCTCTAAGCAATGTCAGGTTTTGGGAAGAAACAATGCTTCTCCCTTCCCAAGGGCCCACCACACACCTCAGAATGTCTCTTGAATCGTACCATCCTAGCTGCCTTGCTGTTCCTCTCAATGACATTCTATCCCTCACCTCTATGCCTTTGTAGTAGCTGTCTTCTGTATTTTGAATGCCATGTCTTTTCTCCTGTGCTTTTGCAGGTGGCCTTTGTCATTTCTCTGAGCTACTAGAGTCTTACCTTTTAAGGTTACCTTCTTTTTTCTCTGTAGCTATCTTGTGTGTACTCACTGATTTATATGTTGTCTCTCAAGCTCCTTGAGGGGAAGGACTGTTCGTGCCTCATATCACTCAAATCTGTTCAATCCAACGAGCATTTATTAAGTACCTACTATGTGCCGAGAAAACCTCAAATGGGTTCATAAAAAGTTGGACGCAACCGAAAAGGACTTAACACACGCTATGAGCCTGGTACTACAGGAGCTGGGGATACAAAGATACCACAACCCCCGACTTCATGGAGCTTCCATTCTTTTTGGAGGCTGCTACAATTTACACAAATGCAGTACATATGGAACTAGGGGCTGCAAGCAGTGGCATAGATAGGGCCATGTGTCATAAGTGTTGTGGAGAAGGTTCTTGGATCAGGTACAGGTACAAGACTAAGTACAAAGGTGGGTGCCTTCTGACTCTGAGCTTTTGAAATCTCTAATGTAGTACAGGGGGAGAAGAGAGAGGGAGTTGAGAAGAACAACTAACCATTAGAGGGATCTGGGAAGTCCAGCCATAGGAGGTGGCACCTGAAATTAGGGTTAAAAGAAGTCAAGGACACTAGGAAGATGAAATGAAGGGGGGTGTTATATTACAAGTGGACAGCTAGTGCTAAGACTTGAAGGCGGTTTGAATGGGGCAAAGAGTGTGGAAAGAAGGATTATGTAAAAAACCTTTGGACCAGGCTGGAAAAGGCTTAAAATGCCCACCTGAGGAATTTGTATTTTTATCTTAAATAAAGTAGGGAGTAGGGGCAGCTAGGTGGCACAGTGGATAGAGGACCAGCCCTGAAGTCAGAGGGGGGGGCCTGAGTTCAAATCTGGCCTCAGACACTTAACACTTCCTGGTTGTGTGACCCTGGGCAAGTCACTTAACCCCAATTGCCCCAGCAAATAAATCAATAGTCACTGAAGCTTTCTTGAGCAAAGGTCTTATTCTGTCTCCCATGAGCCTGTTCCTTAGTTCCCAGTCCATATTTCCTTTGCCTGGAACATTTACCCTTTCTTCCAGGATTGACACACTACCCTTCCTTCCACTTCATTGCCCCCTCGTCCATTGTTTTACCTAATTCCTGCCTAGTTTTATGGCTCTCTGCATTCTCCTTACCTAGTAGGAATTGAGGTGATATGATATTTGTCTGTATATTTAGTCTCTTCTAGATGCACGTTGAGGGAAGAGAACACAATATCTTGTTTATCTTTGTAAGGCTCCTTCAATGCCTAGCACTGTGCACATTGTAGGCTTGTGGAATGAATGTTGAATTTTCCATTTTTCCATTACAAATTCTCTCTACTACCCTTTCCAAGGAGAAAGGTGAGCAAGATATCTCTTAAACAAAGAGTTTAACCTGTACACACACCTCTTTCTTTTGTAAGAACAATTTGTAGTTGAACAACTTACTGTCTTGTGGCAGCCCACCATGAAACTGTGTCCAGAGTGAGCAGGGAAGAATGTGAGCCTCATTCCTTGTGCTAAAAACACAGCCTCTGTGGGAGGAAGCAAAAAAACAAAAACAGAAAGTAAGTGTAGGTCCTCATGTTAGAAGAACTCTTTATCAGGTTCAAGCATCTTTTTCCTTTCTTCCCCCTTACTTTGTCCCATGCTTTGCTCTTTTGATGGCACCCAGCCTGGGCCTCATCATCTCACCTTCTTCCATCCTACTTTTGAGGTTCCTCATGCCCTTTTCCCTCCTCTGTGGGGGTCCATTAGAGTCTACACACACAGCTAAAGTGTTAGATCCTCCAGAAACTTCTTTTGAAAGATGTCTGACTTTTGTTCTGTTCAGAGGTGTAATGCGAGGAGATATAAAATATCTTCCTGTGGTTATTGAATATAGTTCCACATGTCTGTATGTTCCCCTACCCCCCCACATGAATCTTCACCTCATAGTTGTTCAAACAAAAAGCTACTGAGTTGGGATTGCTTCCTTCCTCTCCCCGCCCCCCGCCCCAGAAATGTTTATGACCCTGGACACATGGGCCAGAAAGACTGAGTTTCAAAACTCAGAGAAATACAAATCAGCTTATACTTTTATCACCATTTCCCCCAAATCCCCTCTGATTCACATCTGATTTAAGAGATTGACTTTTGTAGATGACTGACCATTTGTTTCACATTTTAACCATACTTTGTGGAGAAATTCAGCCTGAATTGTTTACAGACTTTTCCATCTCCTTCACTTTAGTCAGTGACATTAGGTCTACTTTTTTTGTTTAGGCAGAACCTCCAGCTCAGACATAATTTTCATTGAAGTCAAATGTTATTGACATCAACAGTTCTGTCTGAATCAAAAACACAAAATTGAATCCATTGAATACTTAAAACCTGTTAATGTCCATAGGAAGCTTTTTTCCTTTTCATATCTGATACTCTTCTACTTTAAAAGGATAGCCTTCATCTTTTTTTCTAGACTACAGTAGTAGATACATTTGGTTTTCAGTGTTATATATTTTTTTCCAGATCTTGAAAGCTTATTGTGCTTAATTTGAATATTCATCAGAGCAGTCATAGAATTACGCAATTTTGAAGCTTGAAATCAATTTAGAAATCTAGTCCCAACTACTTTAATGAACTAAAAAGAACTTTTGATCAAATATGCAATATAAGAGAAAGCACCTTGTATTTGGAGTTAGATTATTTGGAACTAAGAGACATTAGAAGTCATCTGGTCCAACCTTTTTCTTTTACAAATGAGGAAACTGAGGCCCAGAAACGTGAAATGAAAAGCTGATGTATTAAAATGTTTTGCAATCCTTATGCTACATAAATGTGAGCCATTATTATTAATCACTGCTCTAATTCAGACATGAAATGGCAGGACTAGGATTCAAAGCTACTTTTTCTAGCTAAAAATCGAATTAATCTTCAATATCTTTAATATCATATGCACAGAAACACAAAGGGATTGAGTAGCAAATCAAGCAACACAAAAAGGAATGGAATAAAGAACTTTTCAGAAAAAGGAAACACGTCCAGGGCAGAGGCAGCCTGCTGCTCAAAGGGATTTCTATGGGTCTCGGAAAGTCTTTTTAGATGATCACAATAGCACAGGACCCAAGGATAGATCCCTAGGACACTCTGTTAGAGATCTCCTTTCTATTTAACATCAATCCATTAATGATTACTCCATGGGCATAGACATTTAATCAGTTTTGAATCCATTTAACTATATTATCTTCTAGCCCAGGGCTTCTTAAACCTTTTCTCCTTATGACCCCTTTTCAGCCAAGGCATATAAAATATTTAACATTTACTGATAATAAATCGTGATTTTGCGACTCCCATATTCAATAACATGACCTATGTGGGGTCACAAAGCTCAGTTTAAGTTTAGCCTGCATCTATCCATCTTATCTACAAGAATAGCATGAAAGTCTTTGTCAGAAGCTTTGAAAAATACTGTCTTCAGCAGTCCCCTCCCCTACTTACTAGTCAGCTCAATCCTAGGTTACTTTGGCTTGGTCGATTCTTGAGAAAGTCTTGCCTGCTGGCTCTTGGTGATTTCCAGGGGGTCACCAATCAGTCCTTTAAATAATGTATGCTAGAGTTTTGTCAGAAATGCACATTGAGATGCCTAATACATATTTTGTAGACTCTCCTCTCTTCCCTTTTTTGAAAATTAGGATAGTATTTGCTCTTCTGTCTTGGGATTCACTCTCCATTTAGAAGATTTTGCTTCAATTCCAGGCTCCACCAGGCCTACCACCAGCTCTCTGATCTTGGGCAAGTCTCAAAAAGGCTCTGATTCCTTAATTGTAAAGCAGAGATAATCATAAGAATTTATCATATGTATGCATGTTATGTTTCATGTATTACATCAGAATTGGAGGCTGAAAAAAGATAGCATTTATATAGCGTTTTACCGTTTGTAGAGCACTTGACAAATATTTCTCGTTTGATCCTCACTACGGCTTTGGGAGATCGATGCTATTATCGTCATCCCCCTTTTGCAGATCAGGAAAATGAGGCAGGTAGAGGTTAAGTGATTTTCCCAGCATCATGCAGCTAGTAAGTGTCTGAGGCTGCGTATGAGTTCAGATCTTCCTGAATCTAAGTCCAAGATGAATTACTGTACTGTATCACCTAGTTGCTTCTGAAATAGTTCCTTTCCTCAAGGAACTTAACATTCTATTAGTGGACACAACATGCACCTGTTTGCGATAAAAAATAAATCAAAGGTCATTTGGAGTGGAAGGAAGAGGAGACAGCTTACAGTTGAGGGGCTCAGGAAAAGACTTCATGTGGAAGATGGTGTTTTAGGTATGACTTGATGAAAACAAGAGATTCTAAGATGTCAATATGAGGCAGCTGGAAGGGGCAGAAGATAGCCAATACAGAGGCACAGAGCGGAGCTAGAAAGGTAGATTGGGGCTAGATTGGGATGAGACTCAAATGACAACCAGAGGAGTTTATATTTGATCCTACAGGCATTAGGAAATCACTGATATTTACTGAATAGGAAAGTGACCAGACCTGCCCCCTCGGAAAATTACTTTGGCAGCTGTGTAGAGAATAGATTGGAGACAGGAAAAAGTTGAGGCAGGGATGTTTATTGCAATCATATAGGCCATAGAAGATGAAGGCCTGAACCAGGGAAGTAGCTGTGTGAGTAGAAAAAGGAACAGATGTAGGAGATGTTAATGGAGACAGAAATGACTAGACCTGGGGACCCGATTGGATATTGAAAGGTGAGCTCAAACAAGTAGTCAAGATAATGTTGGAAGTTTTGAAGCTGGGTGATTGGGGGGATGGTGGTATCTTAGAAAGAAACAGGAAATGGACAAAGGGGGATTGGGGGGGGGGGAGAAGATAATGAATTCTGGATAAAAAAATGCAAGTTGGAGATGCCTGTGGGACATTGGTCAGTTGGCAATTGGTGGTGTGGATCTGGGCTTTAGGAGGAAGAGGTGACCATTGAACCATGGGAACTTATGGATCTGTTGTGAGATCAAATGAGATAAGATAGTTTATAAAGGGCTCGATGATCCTCAAGCCTCTGTACAAATGTAATTTGTAGGATAAACTCCAAATTTTCTAATCATTCCAAATCATAGAATTTGAGTGTTGGAAGGCTCCTCCGTGGCCCAACCTAGATATGAAAGAAATACCCATTATCACATACCTCTGCTTGAATCTTTATTACTTGATTTAGCCTAATGCATCAGCTTGTCAAGATTTTTTTGTATTCTGACTCAAATTGTTCAATGTGTTAACTGTCCCTCCCCGCTTTGTGTCATCTGCATGTTTGACAGGCATCCGTGTTTGCCTTTATCCAAGTCATTGATAAAAATGTAAAGCGGCTGAGGGCAAAGGCCAGATCCCTGGGGTATTGTACCGGAAACCTCCTGTCACGTTGACATGAACCTTTAACGACTTACTAAAGGAGACACAATTCACATTTCATCAGCAGTACCAGCCACCAATCATCCTAGTCTACTTAAGGTACCCAAGCATCCTCCTAAATCCTGGGATCCCTTCAGTTCAAGTACTAGTTTCAGGTTTGGATGTCGGGCCCCACGAGCTTCTTGCACATCTCTGAATTATCGCTTTTACCTCTTTGCTGCTTCTCAGTCTGTCCTTTGAGCCCCTTGACATGTGGTTTACCTGCCTCTCATAACGATTTTCTGTATGTTGGGCCTAGATGTGGAGGGCCAAGCCTTGTGCTCTTGTCTCCCCGAGCTAATTCTCCTTGCTGGTTTATTTTGTCCCATGTGTTCCAGACTCTCTGCTGTTGGGTTCTTCATTCTCCTGTCAATAAACTCACAGACTATAATCACACCCCTCAATTACACAGACTTAACAAACAGTATCGGCCATCTCTTGTTCTGGGGAAGCCGTAATTTAATGCAACAGGACTCTGTTGGTCGACATTTTCCAGCACTTTCATTCATTCCTGCCTGGTAATTACAGATGGCTTATAAATAAACATGCAGGATGATTTCCGAAATATTCTGTATTTCCTTACAAGGCTGGTACTTCTATCACTGGGCCACTTAAGTGGTTTTGAAAGATTGTATACGGGTTCATTTTACAGTGCATTTGAAGTTTGTAATCCTGCTTAAATACACAGAAATAGGAAGGATTAACAAACTGCCGCTTGGAGGGCAAAAGAAGACAGAGCATCAGGCAATCAAGCCATGGCCTATCAGAAATGCAGAATTAATTGGGGCAAAAGTGGGCAACTGTCAACAAAAATAATATGTTACGGACCCTCAAGCCTTTCTGTTTATGCTAGAGGAAGCCTAAAATAATCTGTGGTTTCTGATGCTTGATTTAGTTTTCCACAAGCCTAATTAACACCAGATTAAGTCTGCTGCCACTTTGGTTTATTGCTGAGATTGACAAATGCTCACTGTTTATTTGTCTTCTGTACAGAATGACTTGAGGCCATAACACTATGACACATTTAATAACATTGAGAACAACTGGACCAGACCCATGTTCATAAACTCGGGGGCTGTTACATTAATAACACAAGGAAAAGACCCATCAAAGCAAACAAATCCTTGAAAGGGAAGAACAGTGCCTTGTTCTTCATGGGTGCCGAGTCGTGTGGTATAAGGCAAGATAGAGGGGAACCTTGAGGCAGGTGCTAAAGTCTCTCTGGGGCACAGGATTGGGAATCACAGAAACAGAGCTGGCCTCAGCATCTTGTTTAATACCTCTTTCCCTTCGCTTTTCAAATGAGGAAACTGAGGCCCCAAAAGGGAGAGGAACTTCCCCAAAGTTATGGAAATGCTAAGGAGAAGATCCTGAATTGGAGTAAGTGCCAAAGCTGAGTCTTGAATGGTACATGGGTAGCTAGACAGACACATAAAGCATTTCTGAGGTGCCCACTTTGTGCCAAGCATGGTGCTAAATGTTGGCGCAAACAAGATAGTTCCTGCTTTCTAGGAGCTTATAGTCTACCAAAGGATAACTCCATGGTGTGGAGGGGGGTGGTGGTAGAAGAAGAATGGCTGCATCGTTTGAAGGTGCCAGTCAGAAGTAAGATGGAGACTTGGGTAGGCCCAAGCTAGTTTGCTTGGGAAGGCACCCTAGTTTCCTGTGCATTGGAGGTGGCAGCAGTATAAACCTCTTGGCATCAAGCTAGTGTGTTAGGCAGTGAGGCGGAGCTTTATTCTGGGTAAGATTATCCGTGAGACCCCCAGGGACTCTGCATCAGAGTCCATGTGTTGGTCGATGATGACAGAATGGAGGGGTCGTGATTTTGTTTAGTATTTCTTTGTACATACTGTGCGGCAGAAATGTTAATAAGCATGGGGAGGGGAGATACAAAGACAGAAGTGAAGCAGTCCCTTTGTTCAAGGAGTTAATATTCTAAAGGAAAATAACTTGTTATTGATACAAGAAAGCCAGGTTTTTTTAAGCTCCAAAGTGGACTTGGTACTCTCCTTCGTCATCTGCATCCTAGCAGCGTGGTCTTGGACAGGGCACGACCCACCAAGACTCCTTTCCTCAACCTTGTTGTGAAGTCCCAATGGGATAGTGGAGTTAAAGCGCTTGCAAAACCTGAGCTAGCCTGGAGCCTAGCTGAACTGTCTTTCAATTTCTCAGAATTGGGAGCTCTCAGATAGTCTCCAAAGAATATGGGGAAGGAGGAGTACATTGTATGTACGGAGCGAAACCATATTTTCGTTCTGATCAACGCAAAGCAAATTTTCTTAGTTTTGCTCGACTAGTTCTTTGTTACAAAGGAAGGCTTTATTGAGGGAAGGGAGAATGTTGTGGGGTGAGTAGGGCATAAAATAGAAAAGAAAAAGAAGGAGAAGGGTATCCTGGAAATGTTTTTAAAATACCCAGAAGAGAGCAAATGATCTCATTGTTAGAAGGGGACACAGAAGCAGGGCAGTGATGATACCATCATGTGAAATTGGAATTATTTAAAAATTGCACATGACTGGTTCATAGTTTCATCTGGAATCTTCTGTTTCTGTCCTTTGTGTGTGAAATTGTTCCCGTCTGATGATGACTGTCAAGTTTTTAAGTGTTCTTTATGTGTTATTTTGTGAGACATTTGAGGTTCCGTGACTTACTTGCCCAGGGCCACACAGCTGGAAAGTGTCAAGTGTCCGAAGATTTTGAACTCTGTTCCTCCCGAGTCCAGGGCCAGGGCTCTATCTACGGCCATGACGCCAAGATGCCCCCAAAATGTTCTTTAAAGGTTAAATGAGGAAGTAGATTATAGGGGACTCTTCTTTAGAGCCACACAAGTAAGACAGCTTGGAACCTTCTCATGCTGTCAGTTTCCACTCTTTTTGGTTACAGCTTTTAGCTTTTCCCAGCCCAGAGCAGGCTCCCTAATCCAACTCTGAAAGCTGTGGAAATACAGTGCATTGCAAGGTCAGGTAGGAAAGAGCCTTCTTATTTGCTTTGCTTTGATTCTTGATACTCTGCACCACAGTTCAGAGGAATCCAGTAAAACAGAAGATGTTTATTTACACATGTGAACAAACTGTCGGCCAACTTCTCTTCCTGCTCCCTGGACTTCAAAGAGACCTCTGTACGTGGAGAAATATGCAGGCATGTGGAGCGAGATAGGAAGTTGGTCAGAGAAGGGGCATGACATCCAGCCCGTAGAATGAAGGACACCGTAGACATGTGTTCAGAAATGCTGCTTAATCCTCGGCTATGGAAGAAAGACCTGAAATAATGCAAAGCATGGCAGAAGTCTCCCCCAAATTATTGTCTGGTCTTAGTAGACACACTAACACACTTCTATACATGCATCCATATACATGTACCCCTATACACCCCCCCAGACCCATACGTGCCCATAGACACACACACACATACACACACCTCTCCATAGACTCATACATATCCACAGATACACACACACACACACACACACACACACACACACACACACATACATGCTCTTGTCCTTTGTCTCTGGTCCTTCTTCACTCAGCCTTCCTTAGTGGTCCCCTGAATGAACACTTAGCAACTGTGTGACTATGGGCAAGTTGACCTCTGAGCTGATGTTTGGCATCCAGAGAATGGGATTAAGCAACCTCTAGTACCTCCTTAGCAGAGCTGTCGTGAGATTCAGATGAAGTGATGGATGTAAGACACTATATGAATTTTAAAACATTCTAGAAATATCAATTAATATTACCATAATTATCCTCTTGGATTAAATGAGGCTCATCATGATAATTGTGAAAAAAGTGCTTGATAAACTATACAATGCTGGAAGAATGGGAAGTGCTCTTGAGGAGGTCACAAGTTCTTTCCGGAGCAGATTGTCTGCTCTTAGGTCATGGAGAGTTGCCTGTACTGTAATTCTAAATACATGAGAATCCAAACATGACCCCAGAACCCCAGCAAGAGCCATGAAAGAGAGTGGAGGAAACTCTCCTCCCCCATTGTTTGTTTGACTCCTCAGACTATTTGTCTTCACTCCCCTGCTCCACCTAGAAGAAATGTCCTTCCTGTCCCTTCCCAGATCCTCTTTTTGAAAAGCATCAGAAACACCAAAGTGGGCTGATTCCAACCTGACCTTGAAACGCCCTGGAGTTCCACAGTTGCCCATTTAGGCCCCATTCCCTCTCCCTCTCCGTCCCTGGCCCCTGAGCTTCACAGGCAGACAGATTTGACATTGAAATAAGTTGGGCCCAGAGCTGGAGGAGAACTCCTGAGGTCATGTGCTCCATCTTTCTCCTTTTAAGCATGACTTGGCCTTAGCTACAGAGGTGACTGTCCCATCACAAACATGTAGCACAACACTTAGTGGAGCCAGTACCCCCATTCAAAGTCCAGTTCCGCCACTACTCCCCATGTACCTCTAGCGGGTTTCCATTTCCTCTTTTGTAGATGGGCAAAGAGTTGGATTGGATGAGTCCTAAGTTCCCTTCAAACTCTACATCCATGATGACCTTTTATTTCTAAAGGTGTTTAAAAGGATCTGAAGGACTAGTTTTATTATAACAACTCTGAGATACACTGTCAGGTGCCACATTTTATCATTTTGGCCTCTACGACTTTTTGTACACATCCCTTTCTCTGTAGCCTCTTAAGTGAGGACCTTCTCATGTACTCTCTCTTCTGTATTCTCATAATTTCCTCCAGATTGATGGCCCTGCCTCAAGTCTCCGACCTCACCAATCCATCCTCCAAAGAGTTGATAAACTCATATTCCTAAAACAAATCTGAGAACCATGTCACATCCCTTCTCTATGATCTTGTGGTTTACCATTACCTTGGGATAAAATACAAATCCTGAGCCTGCATTTAATAATAATAATAGTAAACATCTAATATATATAGCACTTTAAAGCTTTTAAAGCACTTTAGATATGTTATTTTATTTGATCCTTACTGGCAAAGTAGGTGCTATTAGTATCTCCATTTTACAGAGAGCAAAACAGGCAGAGGGAACCAAAGTGATCCACCCAGGCTCACACAGCTATTAAGTATCTGAAGAATTCAATCTCAGGACTTCTTGACTTCATGTCAAATGAGAAATAACTAGGAATGTTGTAGAGATTAAAAACCACTAAGATTTGAAGATGTGAATAAGATGGAGAGTGAAAGGTCAAGGACACTTCAAAGACTGTGAATCTAGTTGACTAGAAGGATACTAATATTTTTGACAGAAATAAGAAAGTTTGGAGACCATTAGATGGCTCAGTGGATAGCCCTGGATCTAGAATCAGGAAGACCCGAGTTCAAATCCAGACTCAGCAACTTACTAGTTGTGTGACCCTGGGCCAATCACTTAATCTCTGATTGCCTTAATTCACTGGAGGAGAAACTGTCAGATCACTCCAGTGTCTTTGTTGAGAAAACCGAATGGACAGCGTTGGTGTGCTGTAGTCCACAGGGTCACAAAGAGTCGGACACAACTGGACGACCGAACAACAAAAACAACAGGAGAGTTTGAAATAAGGGCAAGATTTGGGCAAAGGTTTGAATTCTGTTTGGAACATGTTAAATTTTAGATGTTCATTGAAATGGCCATTAGGTATCCTAGTTGAAATGTCCATTAGACATTTAGTGGTACAGGACTGAAGTTCAGGAGAGAAATGAGAGCTAGATATATAGATCTGGAAACCATCTACATAAAAATGATAATCGGACTTAAAGGAACTAATAAGCTCACCAAGGGACCTCTAACATATGCTAGGAAAAATAAAGTAAATAAAACAATTTGAGTTAAGCTGAAAGAGGATTTGGTTACTTTGAATGTTCCAAATTTTAGCATTCTAGGTGTGATCTGACCAGAGCAAAACTCCAACAGAATGAGTATCTCCCTATTCCTGGAAGCTGTACCTCTCTCAGTGAACCCCAATTTTCCATGTGCTTTTTTAGTTGCCACATCACACTTTTGAATCGTAGCCAACTTCCATTCCAATAACCCGCCCAATCATTTCCAGATGAAGTGTTCTCTAGCAATGCCTTCTCCATTTTATACTTGTGAAGTTGGGTTTTTGAACCCAAGTATAAGACTTTACATTTATCCCTGTCATATTTTATTGTATTCTATTGCCTCTAGGGTCCTATACTCTCAAAATTATTTTCAATCCCATCTCTGCCATCAAATGTGTTAGCGGACCCTCCCAGCTTTGTCTTGCTACTTTGCAAGACGAATTTCACTTAATTGTGTTGTCTGACTTAATTTGGATTCTCTTGGATCCTAGAAATAAGCCATCATGTTATTTGCAAAAAGCAAGATTTTGCTTCCTCTTTGCCTATGTCTTCACTCAATTTTGTTTTCTTGGCTTATTGTTCTAATTTGCATTTCTAGAATTAATCCCAATATTAGTGGTGACACTGGGCATCTTTGCTTTACCCATGATCCCATCAGAAAGGCCTCCAGCACTTTCCCCTTATAACTAATACTAAACCTTTGTTTTAGATAAATATTATTTACTTTATTAAGGAATGGTTCATTTATTCTTATACTTCAAAAATGTATTTTAAACAAAGAGGGGTATTGTCAAAAAACTCCTTCTTCCTCCACTCCTATAATTGTGTGATTTTTGTTTTTATTATTAATATAGTCTATTATACATTTCCATATTAAAACTATCTTTCATTTTGCTATAAATTCAACCTAATAATAGTACATAATCTTTTGAAGTATGTTGTTGTGACCTCTTTGCTAATATTTTAATTAATGTTTTTCATTGGTATTCATTAAAGATATCAACTTATCGTTTTCTTTGCTTTATCTCTCCGTCATTTAAGTTCCAGGATTTGTTAAACTTTTCTTTATTCTCACAATTCATTGTGAAATTATTGGAAATTTGGAAATGGGAAAATTGAATGTTTTGTAGGAATTCACTTATAAATCCATCTCATCCTGGGTTTTTCATTTTACTTTGGGAGCTCCTTTATGGCTTCTTCACTTTACTTTTTCGAGATTAGGTTACTGAATTTGTTATTCTGCAAACCTGAGTATTTCATGTTTTTGTAAATATCCTTCTACTTCATTTAAGTTATCAATTTTATTGCTATGTAATATAGGAAAATAGCTTCTAATAATTCCCTTTATTTCTTCTTCATTTGTTATTGTCGTCTCCTTTTTCGTTGATAGTGGCACTTTGTTTTTTTGCTCTATTTTTATTGGATTAGGTAATGAGTCATCTATTTTATGCTTTCTCAAAAGCTTCACCAATTCCATATTTTTGTTGTTGTTTTTAATTTTTTTATTCATTCTTTGAGTTTCAGAATTTATTGTTTAGGATTAGGCCAGGGATTTTTTTTGTTGCTTTTCTAATGTTTTAGGTGTACGTCCAATTAATTGATCTGTTCTTTTTTTTTTATTAAAGAATTTAGAAAGATAAATTTTTCCATTAGGATAGTTTTGGCAGTTTCTATAGGTTTTTGATATGTTGTCATTTTATCTGATGAAGTTTTTCTGTCGTTTCTATAATTTTGTGTTCTTTGACCTACATATTATTTATCCTCCATTCAAATTTAAATGCTTTATTTCAAGATCCCTTATTGATTATAATGTTTATTACATTATTTTCAGAAAAAGATATGCTTGATATTTTTGTTTTTCTGCAATTGCTTTTGAGATTTTTATACTCTGGCACATGGTCAGTTTTTATAAAGGTGATATGCACAACTGAGAAATGTCTTATTTTTTCTATTCTCATTGTCCTATTGAACACTGAATTGAAATAGAAAAATAGAAGATGCTTTTTGAGAAAAAAACAATTTAAAATTACGTGGCAATAAATTGATAGCACAAAGGAAACAGATGAATATATCCAAAAATGTAAAAATATTTATACTAACAGAATTAGATATAGAGAATTCAAATGAACCAATCTCAGGAAAACAAATTGAAGAAGTCAAAAAGGATCTCCCAAAGAGGGAGAAAAAGGATCTCCCAAAGGATCAAATGAGTTTACAAGTGCCTTCTGTGAAACGTTCCAAGAATAAATGTTATTATGTAAACTGAAAAAAAAATGGAGAAAGGTCCTTTCATATTTCTTATAAAAATTATAGTCATGATCCTTAAGCCAGAGAAACAAATGTTGACACAAAATATGAAATGAAATATAGATAACAGGTTACAACAACATATTTTTTAAATTGTATGTCTGGATGGTTTTATATTAAAAATACAGAATTGGTATAATGAGAAATTATAAACATAAAAGGCCATATTAACAACAAAGCAAAATCTGCTGATTAGATCAATACAAAAAAAGCTTTTGACAAAATACAAAATTCCTATATTTTGAAAACATTCTAAAGTCCTAATAAATGGACCTTTCCTTAGTATGACAAATTGTAATTATTTAAAATAAAGATCCTGAATTGACTTCATGTAACAGATAACCTCTAGAGGAGTTTCTTCTTTCAGGTGTTAAGCAAGGATGTCCATTATTCTCCTCATTGTTTGGCAGTTTTAGAAATGCTTCCTCTAGCAATAAGATAAAAGAATGAAATTTGGGGAATAAACAAAGGCAAAGAATAAATAAAATTATAACTTTCTGAAGAAATGACATCCTACTTTGAGAATCCTAGAAATTCAACTAAAATGGATTGGAGCAAATAACTTTAGCAAAGTGGCAGGATCCATAGGAATCATCAACCTTTCTATATATCACTCTGAAAACCCAGTAGAAAGAGAGAAAATGTGAAATTCCCTTCAGAAATATCTACGGAATATTTAAACTACCTGTAAATCCATCTGACAAGAAACATAAGAAATTATTTGAGCACAACTACAAAACAAAGACAGACCTGAATAAATGAAGATATTAATTGCTCATGATTGGACCATACCAATGTAATAAACAGGCCAGTTTGTTTAGTTCTTCAACACCATACCAAACTACCAAATATTTACTGTATAGATCCAAAAAAAGTAGCATAATTCATCCGGAGAAATAAATGGTCATGAAACTTAAGGAAAATATTGAAAAAAGTGAAAGGAAAGAAAAGGACTGATGGTACCAGATTTCAAACTCTGCTATAAGGCAATAGTCATAAAAGTTATTTGCTGTTGGTTAAAACCTAGATGACTAAAAAGTGGTAGAAATAAGGAAGTTAGTAAGAGGAGTGGCTTTTTTTGAGGGGGGCACATTGGATTTGAGGTTTCTTAAAGATTCACCTGGCTAACTCCCATCATATTGGTCAATTGGTGATATGAGATGAGAATTTAGAGGAAAGATAAGGGCTAGACATCTAGAGATCATAATTGCACCCCAAGAGCTAGTGAAACGTCTGAGAGAATAGAAGAAAAGCAGAGGGAACAAGACAGAACCCCGGAGTAAACCCACACAAAGAGGACAGAATGTGCATGATGATACTATAAAAGAGACTTGAGAAAAATGGCAACAGCCAATGTTTTCTAGTTGTGCTTATTTCATTTTGCATCGATTCATAAGTCTTCCCCATTCTTCTCTCATTTGAAATTTCTCATTTTCTCATTCATTTTTTTCCTCATTCAAAATTTCTCATAGTGTAATGATATTGCATTGGGTTTCTGTAATATAACTTGTTTAAACATTTTCCATTGAGTTGGTACATCATTGTTTTAACTTCTTTGCTAAAAGTGTTAGAACTATATAGGATCTTTTTGTTATCATTGATCATTTTGGGGTATATATCTAGCAACAGATTCTCTTTGTCAAAAATTATGGATATTTTAATCACTTTATTTACATAATTTCAAATCACTGGCTATAATGATTAAACCAATTTATCTCTCTACCAGCAATGCGTTAATGTGTCTGTCTTTGTATAACCCTTCTAATATTGATTGCTGCCAATTTGGGGGATGTGAGGTGAAATTGGGGTTGTTTTAATTTGGGTTTCTTTTATTATTAATGATTTAGAGTATTATTTAACATGGTTGTCAGTTGATTGTAATTATTCTTCTGAGAACTGTTTTGAGAATGAATGGCTTATATGTTTACTTGCCCATAGAGTTAGAAAATCAGACCATTATCAAAGGTTTTTTTGACAAAAAAGATTTTTTTCCCAGTTGGCTTTTTCCCCTTCTTATCCTTACTGCATTGATTTTGTTTGTGGAAAATGTATTTCAATTTCATGCTAATAAAATTATGTATTTTATCTTATATAATTCCTTTATCCCTTGTTTGATTTAGAATTCACTTCCTAGCCATAGATGTGAAAGGTATCTGACCTGATTTTTAATGGTTTCTTTGATCTTTGATATTCGTTTGACATACGGTATAACAAACATGTTGCTCAACAGCTAATTTCTGTTATGCTGCTTCTGCCAGTGATTCTTTTCAAATAGAGAATTCTTTCCTTAGGTGGTTTATATTTGTTTTTTTATCATACACTGGGTTAATTGAGTTCAGTTATTTTTATTCTTCTTTCTAGTATGTTCTGGTGATTTATTTTCTATTTTTTAACCAGTACCAAAGAGTTTTGTTGATTATTGCTTGATGATATAGGTTGAGGCCCAGAATACTATTTCTCCTCCATTCTTACTTTTTTCATTGTTTCTCTTGCTATTTTAGTGTTTTTTTTTTTGATCCTCCAAATAAACTTTATCTTGTCTAGCTCCACAGTTTGATTTTGCACTAAATTCCAAAATTAAGTAATGTCACTCTTATTGTCTTGGCATAGGCCAACCATGAGCACTGAATATCTGAATAGTTCTTTATTTTTAAGGTGTATTTCATACTTTTACATATATTGTTCTTGAATGTGCTTTGATAGATTAACTCCCAGATATTACACATTTTGTAGTCATTTTGAATGGACTTCCCTTTCTTTTCTTTCTGGATTGTGGTATTGCTCTATGGAAACAAAATGAGTTCTGTAGGATGTGTTCTTTCAAAGGCTATGTTTTGGAATGGGTTTTTATACTTAATTAGGTATTGTATTTCATGCATTTTTCTTCATGAGTAACTGGCTGCCAAGATAGATACTGTATATCACACTGAAGTATCTATTGGTAGAAACTATATTCTAGGTCCAGTGCTGAATGAGGATGGGAGCTAGACAAGAGAAGTACTGCTGGAATTCAGCTGACGGAATTACTCCTGCTAAGTGAGTTTTCTGGATAACCAGGGTTTTAATTCTCAAATCTTTTTTTGTTTCCACATTTGATTTCAGAAATATAATAATCATAATAACAACCAAAATTTGGCTTGCACATCAAAGTGTTTTACACATAGCATCTTTAGGCTTCACCAGAGCCCTCTGAGTCAGGTACTAAAGATATTATGATCTCCATTTTAAAGATGGGGAAAGTGAAACTCGGAGATTGTAATTTGCCTAGACTCCCACCCAGCAAGTGTTATAGTCCTGTTGTTTAACTGTGATTCCTTCATTTATAGTGCATAGAATCTAATAGTGACAATATGGAATGTATGCATGAAAGTATAATCATAATATAAAATAGGTGGGTGAAGGAGGACTTTTTAGCAAATTTAAGGGGAGGGATATCAGGGTGACTCCAGGCAAGTCACTTAACCCGTTTGCCTCTGTTTCCTCATTTGTAAAATGGGGATAACAAAAACACCTACCTTCCATGCTTGTTGTGGAGCTCACATGAGATGATAATTATAAAGTGCTCAGCAAAGTGCCTGGCACACGGTGTTTTATAAATATTAGCAGCGGCAATGATGATACATTGAGAATAAATGAATAATCTTGGAGGAGAAGGTACTAGAGTCTGGAAGAGGGAAAGATGGCTATGGGATGGGGACATGCTCTGTAAATTTATAGATCCAAGAAAATGACAATCTAATATATATATATAATTTAGCCCAGCAAAAAGAGGTATCCTATCTGAAAGTACCACAGAGTGTCAGATAAAAAGGAATTTTCGCACATAGAATATCAGTGGTAGAAAGGACCTAGGAATGTGGACTGTCAGGGCTGGATGAATATTAGAGCCCAAAGTATGATAGAACGAAATTTAGAACGTGATCCCCAGAGGTTGTGTTCTGACCCCAGAGGGTATGTGATCTACCAGAGGGAGATCTGAAAAATGGGTTGATTCCCACCAGCCCTGCAGAAGCCCGGTATGTTTGTCTCCAGCACTAACCGTCCTACTTTTCTTTACTGGCACTCTACCACTCTGGCCCTTTCTTCCACTGTGCAAGCTTCCAAACCCCCTCCCCCCCAACTTGTGAGCCAGAGGTCAGTTGCATCATGGCCATGGCAGGTATCCATTGGAAGGTAGAGTTTGTATTTGACGGCTGTGACTGGTGAGTTAAAAAATTGATTTTCTACCCCCTTTTTTATTTTGGATGAGGCAAAGTGAGCAGGCCATTGGTGGTGGATGATCTTCATGGCACATCTTAGAATATTGCCTTTCCTCTACATTGAACTCTTCTTCTACTTCCCTGTCTTTTTTTGAGGGCCACCATCCTCACAGGCACCTGGGCATCCTCACAGGCACCTCATCATCATCATCATCATCATCATCATCGATTCCTGTCTCCAAAGATAGCTCTTGCATTCGGTCTCTATCCATTCAGGCCCCTGGACTCCCATAAGAGCCTCCTAATTTGCCTTCCTGCCTCAATTTCCAATGGTTTCACTTTGACCCCAGGATCACATATATCTCATCCTTTTCAATTTCTGTTTTTTAAGTTAAGTTTCATAATGTATATAACTATTGGGATAATACTCACAGACAAATATGAATTTAGAAATAACTCAATATATAGAGATTAGGGGAAGTCCTCAGTTCTTACTTTTAGGGTGTCAGATTTCCAAGGGACACAGAACATAGGGTACCAGGGCTGGAAAGGGCCTTGTAATGTAGGAAGGTCAGCCAGAAGGAACCATAGAGTAGAAATCTCAGATTTCAGAGAGGGGAGAGATTCAAAAAGGCGGAACTTAACCTTCCATTCAGCAGGGGAAGGGATTTGGAGGGGAGTAGAGGGAAGAGGAAAGAAGGAAGTATACTCTTTCAGATAGTGGTCTGATCTCATTTAGTATTATGAGGCACTAAGATTACTCCTGATTCACTGCCCCCTGTTAGTCAATAGTATATCCACTTCTATGTAAGTGGGGTTTCCCCTCAGTAGCCAGTTTTTTTCTTTTCTTTCTTTTATATTCCGAGTATGCTAGGGGAGTGGTGGGGTGCAGTGTTTGAGTGGCACTCTTGTTTCTCATTACCCAACATCTTTGGCTCTGCTACTGGAATTAGCTTGAGGGAGGGAGGTGACCCCTGGACCTGAATACCACAAGCATCTTGGACGTCCACTATGGCAGGCCTCTAGCCCCTAAATAGGTAAGGAGTTGGGGGGGATGGAATGAAGTGTAAATCTGGCATTTAGGGCTCAGCCTGTGGACCCACTGTGAAAAAGGATTCATTTCTGAGATCTGGGATGCTCACTGTCCTGGCACCCCCCAGCCTGGTAGTTGGGCTCAGGCTCAGGATTGGATTAGGGTACATGGAACCCCAATTTCTCCTGTACCTGGATTGTTACTGTCATCCCACCCCATCTTGGTTTTTTTGTTTGTTTGTTTGTTTGTTTGTTTTTTTACTGGCCATCCTCTCAATGACCCCACCCAGTCAGCTGCTAGTAAGGGCAGAGTCTGTTTTGTGTGGAGAACTCAGGGTGTAGGAGAGGGAAGGGAAAGGAAAAAAAACAAAAAACAAAAAAAACCCCACCTAGGACCAGGCAAAGAACTTGTTGTAACTCCAGCCTGCACAAGCACAAGGCCTTTTAGCAGGGCCTGTAACCTTACAAAGCAAACGTTCAAGGTGGCAGCTTTGCTGAGCTCCTTATAAGGCTGCCTTGCAAGGCAGGATCTGTGCACTACGTGCTTGCAAGGTGAGCCTTGGAAGGTGGGGTTGCCCCACTGTGCAAGGCTGGCTTACGAGGCAGCTTGGCGGGACCATGCGCAGTCCTGTCACGTGGGCTTTCCTCAAGTGTCCATGAAGGAACCCCCTTGCTCAGGGCTGGCATCATCCTTCCCA
>JAJPUD010001185.1:24653-78398 GCA_023553655.1 Myrmecobius fasciatus | reverse complement strand
TGTTGTGCAAGGAGAAAGAGCTGGGCAGTGTTGGAGCAGCCAGAACTCTGGATCTGAGCCAGGCCAAAGAAGAAAGGGGAGCGTAAGAACAACCCAGGTACTGGAGAAACTGCAACACCAGGTGGTTCCAGCATGCAGGTAGGCAGGTCCAGCCCTCGGGGCCTCCCCTTCTACTTTTTCTGGTCATCTTTCTCTTCCCCCTCTTTTTGTTTTTCCTTCTCTACCCCCTTTCTTTCCCTCCTTTCTCCCCTCCCTCATTTCCCCTTCCTTTCTTCTCCCTTCCTTTCCCTTTCTCTTCTCCCCTCGGTGTTCCCCTCCTCTCTTCCCCCTTCCTTCCCCTCCCCATTTCCTTCTTCTTTCTCTCCCCTTCTTCTCCCTCTTTTCTCCCCTCCCTCTCATTTCTCCCTTCTCTATCTTCCCCACTCCCTCCTCTTCCTTTCTTCCCCCAGTGTCTCTTCCCCCTCAATAGTCAGTGTTCGGAAGCCTATGTGAACTCAGCCATACAATCTACTCCCAGTAAAGGGATGAATTATTCTAAAAGTTCTGGAAAACAGAAATTATTCTAGAAAAGTAAGTAGATTGTTCATAAGGCTGGGAAGAGCTTTAGAGGGCATCTAGTTAAAGCCCCCGGATTTCCCCAGGAAGAAGGTGGGCTTCCCAGGCCGCCTGACATTAGCCAGCAACCGAGAAAGTCGGGTCGCAAGGAAGCTCTAACTTCTGACTCCCAAGGAAGCTCTCTTTCCATGGAAGTGGCTCTTCAGGCCCCCTGACCTCCACAAAGAAGGATCCCCATGTAGGTGTGGCTGAGGACATGTGTATATACACAGAAATAAACATGTCTATATCAACACTTCTTGTCAAGATAAAAACGTAAACAAGGTCTGTGCCCTTTCATGAGGTAAGGGGTTTGTCGGGGCCTGAGCAGGAAATAGATTGTGCCCAGTCGCCACTGTGGTAGTGCTTAAAAACTGTAGTGTTTTACAGACAGCATCTTATTTGAGGTTTCAAACAAGCCTGTGATGTAGGCATTCTAGGTGTTATTTCAGGGTTAGGAAATAGGCTCCAAGGAGCTTTTTAGTCAGGAGTAACAGAGTGTGCTGGAACCAGACTGTTAAATTTGGGGTGTGAGCATTCACTCCTAGGAAAGCAAATGCTACAATCTGGCCTTGATTGGTTGTTTTGGTGATCTTCTAAACTTAAGGAAGTGTCAGAAAACAATGATAATAGCACAGATTAAACTTGAAAGTGTCTGGCATGTACATTTGTTGGGGGAAGAGCGAGTTGTTAAACATTTAACTATGTACATTGTTGGGAGAAACACCAGAAAATACAATGTCGGCATCAGAAGGAACCTGGGATCCTCGGACGTTAAAACTGGAAGAGAAAACTTGGAGAACATAGATGCTAGATCTAGAGAGAGAACCTAAAAGCCACAAGCTGGAAGAGGACATTTTAAAATGCAGTGGCAAAGCTAGAGTGCCTTTTGAGAAATAGCCTCAGGCTGTGCAGAAGCAGCCCCTCCTCCTCTTCCCCCTGTGCAGGAAGGATTTTCAGGCCCTTCTTCAGAGTGTGCTTTTTCCCCTCCCCAGATTTGTTTGTTCTCCAGGTGCCAGCAGGGTAGCTGTGGGTTAGCTCCTTGGACATGTTGTCAGGGAGCTTGCCCACGTCTCTCCAGAGCACATCCAGAGGCTTCCTGCTGCCCCAGGAGGCAGTGATGATCATGAGCTTGGTTGCCTGGCCATGCACTCCAGCCCTGGTCGGTCCTGGGCTCTCAGAAGCTGTGCGGTCTCCAGGGCTGTTGAGAGCCGTGACTTATTCATGGTCATAGTGACTGTGTTTGTCCCGGCAGTGACTGACAGCCTGTTCCCAGCCTCTGAGCTTAGTCCTGCTGCTTCTCTGAAGACACATTAGACTGAAGGACGTGGAAGCTGAAGGAGCCCTTGCAAGCCAGCTCAGAGGAACCTGAAGAATGGAAGCCGCAGGGTGGAACCGGGCCGGGCAGGATCCTAGAGCTTGGGACTAGACCTCGTGGGAAGGCCGTGATGGAGAAAATCCGGGACTTGGGTCCAGGTAGGGAACCAGGAGAGAGAAGGCTTTGGTTCCTGGGGAAAGCCCTTTCTAGAACCCTAGGGCTTCTTGGGTACCCTCAGACTGTACAACAGTAGGGCTAAGTTCCCTGGCAGAGGCAGTAGACTTTGGCAGTGGACAGTATTCTCTCCCATAACCACACAGGCTTTCCTTTGCCCCTTCCCTTCTTCCCTTCCTTCTCTTTTTCCTTCCTTCCTTCCCTCCTTCCTTCCCTCCTTCCCTCCTTCCTTCCCTCCTTCTCACCCTGCCTGCCTCCTGAACCTTTTCATCCAGGTGCTGGTAGTCTAGAGGGGAGTGAACATCACATACATATTCTGTCAGGTATCTTTGACTCTTTCCCCAGTTGAACATCAGGGCTACAGCCAAAGGAGGGCAGGAGGGCATTGGCTCCTGGCTCTGAGCCCACCTGCGCAGTGCCCCTGATGATCCCTGGCTGGACGTTAGCTTCTTGGAGTTGCCCGGACCACTGGCACATGTAAATATTGTGTCCATTTTCCTGCCTGCCCCATTCCTGGTCTGGGGTTCTCTCCCTTCTCCCTTCCTTTCCCCTGTCCTTTAGTTTGCTTTTTCTCCCCCAGGTGCCCTAGCAGTATTGAGAAGGGGAGCCCCCTCCCCCCCCCCCGGCTCGCTCACTAACTATTTTGTCTGTCACTGTTGAGCATCCAGGGTGCTGCTGCAGGAGCCAGCCTGAAGAGGAGGATGGACCCTGGGCCTGGATCCGCATGGATTGGGCAACTGTGCCGCCGCCCCCTGGCTCTCAGGTACGTTCTCAGAGTTATCATGTGGTCCCCTCGAGATGTTGTGACTTGACACGGTCAGGCCTGCAAACGAAGTCCTTCTGGGATGGCGAGGCCGAGTCCACGGCCGTGAAGCTGCGTTTTGTCCTGGAAGGAACTTTGGAACAGGGGATAGTTGAGGGCCTGGAATGTGAGAGCCCCGAGAGCCTTAGAAGGTGGGACAGCAGGCCCGCAGCCCCTTTGGTCTCTCTCTGGGACACAGGTGGGAGTTTAGAAAATGGGATGGAAGCTTCCTTTCTACATGTCTGAGGCCGAAGGGACAAGAGCCAGAGGCCAGTGTCAGATGGGAGGACGCTGGACAGTGGAATCGGGGCATGATGCACGGGCGTGTCCTAAGGGACCTGGCGCTTGAGTCGAGTGTGAGGTCTGGATCAGGGAGGGGGGAAGCAGAGATCTGCTTGGGGAGGTGCTGATCCTCAGCAGCAGCACTAGGTCAGCCTCCCCCCACTGGTGACCCTCCATCCTGTCTTGGGTTTCCCCCATTCCCCTACTTCCTTCTCCTCCACAGTCTGTACTTCTGGTTCTTGGTAGTGGGGGAGAGAGATGGGGGGAATTTGGGGGAATGGGGGAGCTTCCCCGGGGGTGGGGGAGGGCAGCATGAGGAGATGGTTCCCCATCAGCTAACTGTCCTTTGTCTCCCAGGCAGGCAGCTCGGACTTTGGCTCTTTCTGCGAATTCTTGCTGCTCGTTGCTTCATCTTTCTTTCTCTCCTTTCTCATCCAGGTGCCCGACAGTGTAGAGAGGGGTGAAAATGCTGTGTTTTGTCAGGTAATTCTCCCTTCTCTTACTGTCGAGCATCTAGGGCTCTACTACTGGACCCTGCCTGAAGAGGGAGCATTAACCACAGGTGTGAGCCCATTTACACACTCTCCAGTCCCCTGGCCCCATCTTAGGGAATGACCTTGGCCACTTAGAAGGGAAAGGTCTCGCTCTGTTTCCTTGGTTGCCAAGCTGACTCCAAGCCTGGTTGCACTATGACGTACAGATGAGAGGAGGGAATTTTAGAACACAAATGTCCAGGTTGGCAGGGGCCTAAGGATTGAGTCTGCAGCAGACCGAGGAGTGATCGGACGTAGAGGGGCTCTGGCTACAAGAGGGCCGTTAGAACAGAACAGACAGCAGGCCTGCCATTGGCTTCCCAGCTCATCCAAGCCAGAGCAGCAGAACAGGAGCCAGTGAGTGGTAGAATTAAGAGAATCAGAGACACGTGGTCAGAGATGAGAGGCAGGAAACTGGGCCATTGTACCCAGAGGGGTCCATGTATGAAAAGTGTTCAAAGGTAGATTGGGGAGCATTAGAACCAGGATAGAGAGAGGGGCAGAGCCAGGAGAAAGGAAACCGAGAACATAGAATTGCCAAGCTGAATTTGGCATGGGGGGGCGGCGGGGAGGGAAGTGGAGGTGAGTGCTTAGCACTTAGCACGTAGCAAACGACATCCAGTCGTGAAAGACTTTTAGAAGGTGGCGCCCATTGTATTAAAACCAGAAGGGAGAATATAGGACGCAGGGAGGTGAGAACACACGATGAGGTATTGGAACCAGAAGGGAAAGACGTTCAAACATTGGCAAAGCACCATTTGAGGATGGAGGAAGAGGTTCTAGAACACAGAGTCTGGATCTGAAGCAAGCATATGCCTGGAAGAGCCCAGGGGCCATGTCTAAGCAGCCGGCCAGGGTGGACACTTGGCTGATTGACAGGAAGCTTCCCTAGGACTCTCTGCTCCTCATTAATGGCCTCAGGCTATAGCACTAGGGTACCCCTCCCACTGGTTCCCTTTTTCCCCCTAGTTACTTCTTCTCTCCATTTGCTCCGCCAGGTAACCAGAAGAATGAAGGGGGCTAATGAAATGTCAAGGGCCATGCTGCTAGAAGGAGGGAACTAGCCGCTGAAGTATCTCTTGGAACTTAGCCTCTCCTCCTTCCGTAAGTCATCATCTTAGAGATTTGCCTGGACCATTATTAGGCAAAGTGACCTACTTAGGGTCACACAATAAGTATGAGCCAGATATAGGACTGAGAACCAGGTCTTTAAGTCCAGGACCAAACTGGCAGCCAAGCTGAGCTGATTCATGAGGGAAAAACCAGACAGAAATGGTGGAAGGGCCACGTGGAAGGGTGGTAGAACCCTAAAGGCCCCAGGAAGAGCCACTGAGGTACTTGGAATGCCAGCTTTGGCAGTGCCAGGAAGGATATACCTTGGAAGTTAGAAAAATCCAGAGAAAGAAGGAACCTCAGCATTGAATTCTAAAGTCTTTATTATGTCATTAATGCCTTTTGGCCTATAACACTTGGGATTTGGTGTTCTAAGTTCTCTTCCCCCCCCCACCGCCCTGTTATCTGTGGTGCCTTTGTGTTGTGTGCTGGGGTGGCAAAAACTTTAGAAGATGGAACATACAATGTCAGAACCTAAAAAGGAAGGAATCTTGAACCTGGAACTTGAGTTACTTTACCACAAGGCTCAGTCTGAAGGAGCCTAGTGGGGAGACAAGGATCTTCCTGGACAGGCTCCTTTGTACTGACCTTGGGCTGTGCAGAAGCAGCCCCAGAATCCCTCTAACACTAGCAGCCTCTGCATGAGGGCTTTCTGCTTTCCTCATTCTCCCCATCTCCTCCACCTCCTGCCTCCAGTGCTTTGACCACCTGCTACCTGGCAGCATAAAGGTAGGAAAGACTGCTAGCTGGGGGGGACTATTCTTGTCTCTTGTAGACAAGCATCTAGAACTCTGCTATTGTTCTTCACTTGAGGATGGAGCAGTGCCCTGGGTCTGAGCCCCTGGACCCTGGTACCACCCTTTGGCTGATATCAGAGCTACTAATATGTTAAGGGACTAGGGACAGTGAAATGGTGATCTGAGGCAACAGGCCTTTTCCAGCTTTTCTTGACTCAAGGCCATGTCTTCGTCTACCAAGCAAAAGAGACCTGTCAAATTTAAAACAGCAGACCAAGAAGGACTCATGGACACAGTGTGAGAGACAGGAGAGATGGGAGAAGAGAGAATATTAGCGCTAGAAGGTGCCATTAGCATTAGGATGTTGGAGGCTCAAGGGCTAGAATATGGGCTGCAGTGTGTGTCGGTGTGGGCAGCAGGGGTTTTTGTCTGCCAGGAACTTGTTTTGTAGTGTTTCGAGAAATAGACCTATTCCATGGCAATTGGTTTCTTTTGGGCACTGAAAAAGATGACTCTAAGCAGGTGGCAATAAGCTTACTGGATTGCCAAAGAGACCCCCAAATCAAAAAAGGGCTTAGGAAGCGCTGTTCTAGAAGGCAGGATCTTAGAACCTGAAAATTGGGCCATCTGCTACATCCCAGTGAGCATTTTGAGGCAGGGGCTAAGGATCTTCCCTCAGAGGTCATGATATTCTTTGATGACCTGCGGCTGTGATCACCCTATAATTACACCCTTTGGCTGCAGGCAGAATTTCCTGTCTCATCACCTCAGCTCCCCCTTCTCTTTCACCTCATTCTCTGACCTGCAGGGGCCCAACAGTATAGAGGTGGGGAAGACTTCCTATCTCATTACTAATTTTAAGCTTTTCTTCTTCAACCTTCCTCAGGTACTTTAACTTCCAGGTGCCTGGCAGTGTAGAGGAGGGTGAGAATGTCGTATTCTCTCGGACAAATCACTCTTTTCTCACTGCCTAGCGTCTAGGGCTCTGCTTCTACACCCAGCTTTAGGAGCAAGCACAGAATCTGGGCACCAGTGCACCTAGATCCTGCCTACTTCTCCAGCCCCTCCATGTTTGTGACAGTCAGGGAGTTTCCTGGGCCCCTTAGGCTAATTGCCTTGCCTTGGTCACATGGTCACCATGTGTCTCAGTGGTGGGGTGTCGAGGAAGATCCAGCTGACTTCGAGGTTTAGATTTCTTGGTACATGATTGCGTTCACTTGAGGTCGCAATATTAGAACAGATCCAGAGAGGAACCCTGGAGCAAAGACATACTCTGACGCAGCCTCAAGGGTTATCGGACCATAGAGCGCACTTGTCAGAGATTGGTGGGATGAGTCATTTGAACATAAGCTCCGACTGGCAGAGATCAGAGTTTATGGCACTTATTAAAGCCAGACCAGTGGAATACACAGAGCTGAGAGGAAAGGATCTTAGATGAGAGAAGATGGAGTTTCAGAGCCACGGCGATAGTGGAGCACATGATCTGAACTGGGAGGAAGGGAAAGGGAATAAATGACGTACCACGTGCCAGGCACTGTGCTAAGTGGTTCTACAAATATCATCTCATTTCATCTTCACAATCCTGGGAGATAGGTGCCATGATTTCCATTTTACAGATGGAGAAACTGAGACAGCCACGCTACAACTTGGCCAGGGTGGCACAGCTAATCTGGATCTGAACTTTTATGTCTTACTGATTCTAGGCTCAGCACTGTCCACTGTGCTTTCCAGCTGCCACCGAAGTACAGCTCCTGGAGTGTTCGAGGGAAGAACATCTTGAGAACGTGGAAGAGGAATGAGCCTAAGAGAGAGGATGTTAGAATGCAGGAGGGCAGGGCCAGCAAGAAGAACCTGGGAAACAACAAAGAGAGGCAGGCTTCCCTGGGAAGGATCTCAGCATAAAAAACAGAGACAGAACAGAAAGAGAAGGGAGAATTTGCAAGACAGAATTAATCTCCAAGCAAGCCAGGAGGGTTTGGAAGGAGAAATGGAGAGTGTCTAAGTCAGGAAGACGTTGGGACACAGGATATAGATGATCACGGCCAGGAGGGACAAAGCTTAGAGAAGCTGGGATGGGTGGACAAGAGCAGCACCATGGCTGTGCACAAAGAAAAGTTCTTCCAGAAAAGAATGTGCTGGACCAGTGCCCCGGAGGAAGGCTGGCAGAACATTGAGAACCCAAAAAGGTAGCCCACAAGAAGGAACCATGGAGCCTAGCTCTTTGGACATGTAGCAGTACATATCTATAGGCACCCTGGAGGGAAGTCTGGGGGGGAGATCCAGGATTGGCCCCTGATTGTGCAGTGTCAGTCCAGGGGCCCACTGTGAATGGCAGCTTTCTGTCTAGAGACAGGATTTTTGGCTCCATTCCTGCCCTTGCTTCCCTGCTGTGCCCCCATTTTGTTCCTTCTGGCACTTCCTTTTCCAGGTGCTGAGCAGTATGAGAGGATGAGGATGTAATTGACTTTTAGCTAACTGGCTTTTCTCTTCCAGTGAGTCACCTTAGACTCTGTGACTAGATGCGGCCTGAAGAAGGAGCACTGAGCACGCTTGGATGTCTGACACTTCTCCTACCTGTCCTGAGCTGTAAGTTCCAGTCTGAACACGTCCCTGGGTCTCTATGAGGATGAACACGTGTCTGAGATAGGATTTGAAGGAGGGTCTCTGGGACTCCAATAGGAAAGTCACTCTCCAGACTGCTTTAAGAAGCAGATAAAGGGGTTTTGGGACCCCAGAAGAGCAGAACTTGCACTCCTCTCTGAGGAATGCAAGAGTTCTAAAGTGTCTTAGAACATACAATAGCAGGTCAAGAAGCATCTTGAGAACTCGGAGAGCCTGTCTTGGGTCTGGGGCATGGACCAAAGATTTGCCTTGATTCTTTGTTCTTGATTCTTTGGTGACCCCAGGCTGTGTAGAGGTGGTGTCTAAGTGACCCAATACTGGTAATGCTCTGTCTTAAGGCAAGATCTCCTGTTCTATCAAGCGATCAGAAGTTTTCTTCCTTTGGTGTCCCCTTTCTTTCTTCAATCACTTGACCTTTCATGGGCTGGGCCATGTAGAAGGTTTTGTATCTCACCTGGTTACAAGGTGATTTTGTGACATTGACAGGCTGTGTAAAGTGAGGTCCCCGGGACTCCAAGGTTGGGGCTTGATGTGCTAGACTAAGCTAACGTGAGGACGGTTTTGGACCAAAAGGTGTCAGAGGAGGAAAAGGTCTCAGAACAAAGATCACAGCTGGGAAAACAACTGTGAAACAAGGAACGATTGACCCGGAAGGGCCTTGAACAAAGACAGATAACAGAACAAAATATCCCAGGTGGGAAGGAGGGATTTTAGGATATGCAACACAAGCGGCAGAGCCGGGATGGAAGGGTCTTCAGACATAGGGCTTGGGATGTTAGAACGCAAAGGAATGGCAGTGCTGTGGAGACTATTGAGGGTCAGAGGAGAGAGGGGTGTTATAGTACATAGATGTTACGGTACGATTTGTCAGAGGGACGACAGTAGAAATGAATGTCGCCGCCTGAGCATCCAGGCCTTCAGATAGAGCTCTCAGGGGCTCAGAGCACACAGGGTCAGAACTGGGGTGAGACCTCTTTACCTTGTGTTATCCCCCTTTTCCTTCTTTCCTTACTTGGTGGTTGGCTAGCAACCACCATAGAGGTAGAGAAGGTGCCGTGTTCTCACGATGACCTGTGGCTCCGCTGCTGTCCCTGTGATGAGTGAGAAGTGGGCATTCCCCTGCCCATGGGCCTGTGCCATCTTGAATTGAGCATGTGGCCATGAGGAAGAGCCAGGTGTGTGAGCGGCAGAGGTGACGGACACCATGATGCAGACTATCTGAGGCAGTCCTGGAAGCCATGGTTTCCTCCCCATCCATTGAGACTATCTTTTGGTAGGAACACTAGAAGATTGACTCATGGGTCCCCAGAACACGGTATCAGAGGCAGGCAGGAACACGAAACAGCACTGCACGTGATGGTGTCCTTGAGTCCTGAAGAGATACAAGAACAGAGGGCAGAGAAGATCTGAGCCTGGAGGGAGGGATTCCAGAACACGGAAGCTGGGCTTCTAGGATGCACACGTTTCTCTTAGGAAGCCGTCCAGGCTGTGCAGCAGCAGGATCAGGGTAATTCTATGACTGGCCAACCTCAGTGTGGCAACAGGATGTCTGGTCCCGTCAATGGGCTTAGGGTTCTGCCTGTACCAATCTGTCCTTTCTCCAGTTCTTTGCCCTCCAGGTGCCCGACTCTGTAGAGTGAGAAAGTGCCATGTTGTGTCTTGGTAAATTTCTTGCCACTCACAGTTGAGCATATAGGACTGCTGCAAGAGGGAGTAGAGAGCCCAGTTCTGAGCAATGAACATCACACACACACACAGCACATGCAACTTGTACCTTGCTAGTTAGCTTTGAGAGTTGACTGCACTAGTGGAAAGCTCGCACTGTGACTGTATTTCTCTCCCACACAAGAGGAAATCAGGGTTTCACCACCCACTGAGGCACATGGTCTTTCTGAAGGAGAATTAGAACTTAGGATGGGAGACCAGGAGAAAAGTGTCAGAAAGGAGGCACCACAGAATGTTAGATTGAATAAGGTCTGTTAGTGCCAGGATGTCGTCATCTAAAGAGACACACTAACCGAGATCAGAGAAGATCTAAGTCTGCAGGGACTAGAACGTGGAAGTTGGGCTTCTAGTGAGAGTGAATGTCTGAAGGAAGCCTGGTGCTAGCTCCGAGTGAGAAAGGAGATCACGAGTCCCTCTTAGAAGCCTGTGGGTGCTGGTTAGTGACCTCGGGCTTGCTTCTGTGAGCAGAGGCACTATTTCTGGTCCCATGGGTAAGTTCAGGTTTCCCCTGTTGTCAATTTTCTTTCCTCTGTTCTTGGATCTCTAGGTGCCCAACTGTGTAGAGACAAGAAATATGCTGTGTTCTCTCTAGGTATATTTCTTGCCTTAACCAATTGAGCATCTAGGACTCTGCAACTCTCTCCTCTGTCAGGGGGGAATCTTCTCCCCAGATCTGCGCACACCTAGAACCCGGGGGGGGGGAAACAATCTTGAGTTTAGTTTTTAGCATAGGGTCACACAGGAACTTTGTGTCTATTATTAGAAAGACTTAAAGCCATGCTTTCCTGTCCACTGGGGCTGATGGTCTTTCTGAGGGAGCATTATAAGACAGGATGTAAGAGAACATGGTGTCAGGGAGGAGCACCTTAGAACACTATAGAATGTGAGATGTTTTAGGGTGATTTTTGTCCCAGAATGGCCCCATCTGAGGATCTGTAATAACAGAGATCAGAGTACATCAGCATTTGGAGAGAGGGATGCTAGAACTGAAACTAGGCCCATATGTTAGATGCGTATCATCTCTAGGAGCCTTGGGGCCAGTTTCAAGTCTAGAATCTAGCACAGGTACTGCTGTTCTTCCTCGGGAAGCCTTGGATGCTGGCGAGTGACCCCCCCCCCATTATTAGCTGCCGTCAGTCTGAAGGCAGGATTTCTGCCTTGGAATTATGGTTTCCTTTTCTCCAGTTTCATGATCACTAGATGCTCGATTGTGTGGAGGTAAGGAACTATGCCGTTTTCTCTCTCTCGGTAAATCCTTGCCTCTCACAGTTGAGTGTCTAGGTAACTCTGCGACTATCCCCTGCCCCAAGAGGGAAGATAGGTCCCCATATCTGAGCCCACCTACATACCCTGCATGGCACCCAGGGGTCAAGTCTCTAGGCCAAGGTCACACATGAGCTGGAGCTAGGCTCCTAGAATGTCAGACAAGAAGCCCCTTAGAACTCCTTAAAGTGTTTGATTGGGAATATAGTCTGGGAGTGTTGTTGTCTGACAGAGATTACAGAATAGCATCCAGAATGTGGAACTTGAATGTATAGTGAGAGCAAATGTCTGCGGGAACCCTGGTTCTAGCTCTGAGTGGGGAGTCTCCCTTAGGAGGCCTCGATGCTGGTTACATAGCCTCGAGCTGTTCAGGTGAAACCCCAGCACTGGCCGCTCAAAATCTGAAGGCAGGACTGCTCATTCCATCAATACACTGGGCATTTTTCCTTCTCCCTTTTCCTTTCTCCTGTTCTGTGACCTCCAGGTGCCTGACTGTGTGGAGGTAAGGAACTACGTCGTGTTCTCTCTCTCGGTAAATCCTTACCTCTCACTGTTGGACGTCTAGGACTCTGCGACTGTCCCTGCCCCCCAGCCCACCTTGGCCCTGCATGTCACCCAGAGGTCACATGGCAATAGTATGTCTTTCTGAGGCAGGTCTTGAAGCCATAGTTTTCTTTCCACTGTAGTTGGTGGTTTTACTATAGGAGCATTAGCAGATAAGTACCTAGGGTGGCATCTCAGAGAACCTTCACACAGGAGATGGGATAGGAGACTTGAGTACTAGACTATCCCAGAAGAACAGAGTCTGGAAGGAGGGGTGATAGAGCATAGAACAGGGGTTTACAGCAAGTGAAGATGTCTGAGGGAACCCTGTGCTAGATGTGAGTGGAGAAACCAGGGCACCAAGCACACGCCTGCCCTTAGGAAACCTTTGATTCTGGTTACTGGCCTGACACCGCACGACAGTAATACTCAGTGTACCCGCATCGGCGACCACCCATTGGACACAGGATTTCTGGTCTGCTGTTGTCAGAATGAGGTTTTCCCTTCTAACCCATTTTCCCTTCTCCTGCTCTGTGACCTCCAGGTGTCCGACTGTGTGGAGGTAAGGAACTACGTCGTGTTCTCTCATTCGGTAAATCCTTACCTCTCACTATTGGCCATCTCGGACTCTTCGACTGTCCCCTGCGCCGTCCCCAGAGGTTAGGTTTCTAGCCTCAGTCTGAGGCAGGATTTGGAGCCAGCGTTTCTGATGCGCTAAGGCACGCTGCCTTTCTGAAGGAGGAATAGAAGACAGAACATTAGATGGGGAGATGGTAGTGTCAAAATCCTTGCATTGTCACTTGTGCCTAGGAACCTTGAATTCTGCCATGTCGTGGTCTGAAGAGACAGAATTAGACATTAGAGAATATCAGAGTCCACAGGGAGAGACAATTGAACTTGGAACTTGGGCTGCAGGGATGAGATCCGAGTGGGGAGTTCAGGGAAGGGGCCAGGCTCTCCATCAGGAGTGAAGCTGGTGAGTATCCTGAGCCAGGGCAGCTCTAACCATTAGCAATGCTCTCATCACTGGCCACCCCCATCAAAGGCAAGATTTCCAGTCTGCAGTACATAATGAGGCTTTCCCCTCTAACCCAGTTTCCCTTCTTCTGCTCTTTGACCTCCAGGTGTCCGACTGTGTGGAGGTAAGGAACTACGTCGTGTTCTCTCATTCGGTAAATCCTTACCTCTCACTATTGGCCATCTCGGACTCTGCGGCTGTCCCCTGCGCCACCCCCTCACCCCTACCCCAGTGTCCTGCATGCCCCCCAGAGGTTAGGTTTCTAGTACAGGCTCATATGGTAAATATTTGTCTTTCTGAGGTCATACGTGAAGCCAGGGAGGGAACATAAGAAACTAGAATGTTAGATTATGAGGACACAGAATGTCAGACCAGGGACCCTTAGATCACCTTAGAACATTAGATCAGAGAAGACCCTTCAGGGCTGGAACATCAGTTGTCTGAGGAGACATAATAACAGAGATGAAAGAAGAACGTCAGCATCAAATGTGTTGGAAATGATCGTCTGTGTATAAGCTGTATCGGATTGATTGTTGTCTTGGGGAGTGGGGAGGGGGAGACAAAAAATTGGAACTCAAAATCTTCCAAAAGCGAATGGCGAAAACTATCTTTACGTGTAATTGGAAAAAAAATGAAATGCTATTAAGTGGGAGGAAAGAACGTCAAAGTGTGTCAGGGGAAGGGGGCAAGGCACGGAACTGTGTTATTTGCAGGGGCTAGCCAGGCCAGGGCTCACAGGTATCCTTTAGCTGGCCCTAGATGCTAGGGAGTATCCTTAGGCTGTGACTGGTCCTCTTCAGTGTAAAAGCTGGCTCTCTAGTTCCTTCATGGCATTTAAGTTTGCCCGTTAGCCATTTGGCCCTGCCCTACTTGCTGACCTCCAGGTGCCCGATTGTGTAGAGGTAAGAAATATGCCGTGTTCTTGACTGGTATATTTCTTGCCTCTACCAATTGAGCATCTTGGGCTCTGCCACTGTCCCCTGTACCAGGAGAGAGTAGGATCCCCACACCTAGCCAACACATGCTCCACAAGTCACTCAGAGGTGAAGTCTCTAGCGTTAAGTCACCCGGTACCTACAGCTGTCTGATGAGGAACCCAAAGAATGTTTTCCTGTCAGCTGTAGATATTATCTTTTTGAAGGATCATCAGAAGAGAGAATGTTAGCTCATGAGAGCAGAGTATGAGGGGGGGTGCACCTTAGAATGTTGGGTGCTGAAATGACTCTGAAGATCATAACAGTGTTGAGAGAATAGCAGAGTCCAGAAAGAAGGATGCTAGAACACGGAAGTGCGTATCTGAAGGGACCCTTATGTGAGGTCTGAGCGGGGAGTCCAGGACAGGGCCCACGGGTCTTAGTTGGTGCTGGATGCTGGGGAGTGACGTAAGGCTGTGCAGCAGTACATCCGGTGGTACCTCTCTCACTAGCCATCCTCATTCTGAAAGCGACATTTCTTGCCATGCTTAGGACCCTGATTTTCCTCTTTTTCCCGTTTTCCTTTCTCCTTGTCTTTCACCTCCAGGTGCCCAATTGTGTAGAGGTAAGAAATATGCTGTGTTCTCGGTTGGTATATTTCTTGCCTCTACCAATTGAGCATATTGGACTTTGCCACTGTCCCCAGGGTTGTGCGGGAGTGGGGTACCCTTCCCCGAGCCCATCTACACACACTGCAGGCCACCAAGAGGGTAAGTGTTTTGCCTCAGAATGACTGACGCCAAGTCTATGTGAGAGTCTTGGAAGGCAGGGTTTTCCATTTACTGGGGCACTTTTGTTCTGAAAGAGGGTAGACCGTCAGACCATGAGAAAACAGCATCGGAGAGAACGCACCTGAGAATGCTGGATCTCCTAAGGCCCTTTAGTGGTAGAATGTCTACGGAGACAACAATAACCTAGGTCAGATAATAGTCTGGAGGGAGGGATGCTAGAGCTTATATATGGGAAGTACTAGTATCTAAAGGAACCTTGGTGCTAGATTTGAGTGGGGAGTCCAAAGCACAGGGACTGCTGGCCTTCTTTAGGAGGGCTTGGATGTGGGTAAAGGGCCCAAGGCTTGGGAACATCAACACCAGGGGTACCCTGGCCACCATTACTCTGAAGGTGGGGTTTCTGCTTGTGTTGTTGTACTTAGAGAGTCAGTCCCCCTTTTCCTTAATCCTGTTATTTGACTTCCAGCTGCCCACCTGTGTAGAGGCAGGGGAATATGCCGTGTGCTCTCTTTTGGTAAATCCTTGTCTTTCACAGATGAGCACCCGGGATTCATCTACTATCCCCAAGCAAAGGATGGAGTTGGGTCCCTAGTCGTGAACCCCCATGCCCTGCATTCCACCCAGAAATCAAGTTGTAGCCTAGGGTCACACAGCGTCCTGTCGGGCAGGCTTAGAACCACCGTCACCTAGCTATCACTCTCTCCAGCCTTTCTTCTGGAGCTAGACCTTGAGAACAAAGCACCTAGGAATGGCTTGGAATATTGGTTCTGATAGGCCTGGGGTGTCTTCGAGGAGACGCCTTAACACAGAGAACAGCAGATTTGCAGACAGAGAAACCACGGGTTCCCAGGAAGCACATGTCCAAAGAAGCCCTGTGGAAAGTACCAGCAAAGGGGCCCTGGAGGCTAGGGGTTGACTTCAGACTGTCACCAGTGGAGACTGCATCGCTAGCCACCCTGAGGCTGAAGGCAGGATTTCGGATCCTCTCACTGGATTTACGTCTGTGCTTTTCCCATCTTTTCCTTTGATCTCTTAATCCCAGGTGCCCAACTGTGTAGAGGCGTGAAACATGCTGTGTTCTCTCTGCTGGTAAATTTCTTGCCTCTCACAGTTGAGCATCTAGGAATTTTCTACAGGCCCTTCCCCTGCCCTAGGAGAGAGAGCAGGGTCCCCTTCTGGGTCTCCTGAACCCCCCACCTACCCTCCATACTACCCAGAGATGACATTTCCTGACTATGCATCTGCCTGAGGTCGGCCTTGGAGCCAGGGTTTCCCATCTGTAGAAGCATTAGAATGTGGGATGTTAGGCCATGGGACACAGGAGGAACCTGAAAATGCTTAGTCTGCTGGGGTTCTATGGTGTTGGAAAGAGTGTTGTCTGAAGAGAGGAGAACAGAGCTCGGAGAACATGAGCATGTGGAGAGAGGGAAGGAGGGACATGAGAAGACAGACTTTGTGGTTCTGAATGGCTGAAAGAACGCTGGTGCTAGATCTGAGTGGGGAGTCGAGGACAGGGGCCACAGGTCTTCCTCAGGAGGCCCTGGCTACTGGCTAGCGGACTCAGGCCATGAACAGCAAGAGTAAGGCGCTCTCCCCACCCTGTCACTGGCACCCTCACTCAGCAGGAATAATTTATCATTGTAACACTGGACTGGACTAAGGGTTCCCCTCTGTTCCTTTGTCTCGCCCTTTGACCTCCAAGTGCTCGACTGTGTAGAGGTGAGGAAATATGCCGTGTTCTCTCTCTAGGTAAATCCTTTCCTTTGACAGTTTGCCATCTAGGACTATGAGGCTGTTCGCTGCATTGGGAAGGCATGCGGCCCCCGCACCTGAGCCCACCTGACCCTGTACAACACCTGGAGGCCCAAGGTGCCGCCTCTGTCTCTACAAGGTGCGATCTGGACCTGGCTTTCCTCTCATTTTCATGTTGTCTTTTTGAAGCAGCATTTGAAGACAGAATCTCTAGCCACTAAAATAAAGGACATCAGAGATGATGTGCCTTAGAACACCTTAGAACAGTAGACTTGAGGGGTCCGTTGGTCCTATAATGTCATTGCCTAAGAAGAAAGACCAGAGATCAGGAAATACTATGGTCTTGAGGGAAGGATGCTACAACGTGGAACTTAGGTTTGTTCTAGTAAGTGTGTGTCTGAAAGAGCTCTTCAGCTAGATCTGAGTGCAAAATCTGTGCCTCCTATGGGAGGCCCCTGATGCTGTTTATTGGTCTCAAGCTGTGCAACCATCAGTCTGAAGGCAGGATTTTTGGTCCGTCTCATCACTGGACTTGAGTTTCTCCCTTTGTTCCCTTTCCTTTCTTTTGCCTCCAGGTGCCCAACTGTGTAGAGGCATGAAACGTGCTGTGTTCTCTCTGCTGGTAAATTTCTCGCCTCTCACAGTTGAGCATCTAGGAATTTTCTACAGGCCCTTCCCCTGCCCTGGGAGAGAGAGCAGGGTCCCCTCATAGGATCCCCCTGAACCCATCCACCCTGCACACTACATGTCCCGACTAGGCGTCTGCCTGAGGTTGGCCTTGGAACCAGGGTTTCCCATCCGTGGAAGCGGTTTTGTCTGTTTGAAGAAGCATCAGAACGTAGTATGTTAGGCCATGGGACACAGAATGTCAGACAGGAGGAACCTGAGAATGCTAGGTCTCCCTTTGATCTCCAGGTGCTCGACTGTGTAGAGGTGAGGAAATATGCCGTGTTCTCGCTCTAGGTAAATCCTTACCTCTCTCAGTTGAATGCCTCGGCCTCTTCTCTTCTTCCCTTTTCTCAGACCTGAGCCAACCTATGTCTTTGATGACACCCAGAGCTTTAGTTTCCAACACGAGCTCACACAGTTACTCTGTCTAGCTCAGGTAGGATGTGGTGCTAGTTGCCAATCCACTGAAGTGTATGAACTTTCTAAGGGATTGTGAAATAGAAGATAGAATGGGAGGGAGGTCAGGAGAACATGAGGTGTCAGGCTGTCCCTGCGAACGCTTTTGAATGTTAGATCAGTTAGGGTTCTGGGGTGCTGAAACAGCAAGATCTAGTAACAGACTAGAGGTGTTAAGAAATCTTAGTAAGTACATGAAGCCTAGTGCTTGGTTTGAGTGGGGATTCTGGGACAGATTTCCCTTTGGAGATCCTTGGCTCCAAATTGGGAAGCACAATACCCTAACCACTGGGCACTCAGTGTGGGCACTGGGTTTGGAGATGGGTTCTCCTGGTTCTTCTTTCTCTTTCTCCTGTTCTTTGACCTCTAGGTGACTGATCGTGGAGAAGACGGAAGGATGCCAAGTTTCCTCTCTCAGTAACTTTCTTGCCTGTCACAATTGAACATGTAGGACTCTGCTACTGTCAGGAGTGAGTAGGGCCTTCAGACCTGATCTGAGCCCAGCTCCACCCTGCAGGATACCCAGAGGTGAAATTTCCAGCACAAAATCACACTTTGTCTGCGTGTCTGTCTGAGACAGGACCCGGATCCCTGGTTTTCTAGCCATTGTGAAATACCGGCTTTCTGAAGGTATGTGCTTCTAGACTAGAACAATTGATCATGTTGGATCCCATAATCCTGGACTGTGAGTGTCTGTGAAGCAGCAGACCTAGGCTTCCCCATCCACCAGCCGCCATCAGCGTGGAGACAGGATTTCAGAACCCATCATTACTCTTGGTTTACTTTTTCCTTCCTTCGGTTTTTTTCACCTCCAGGTACCCACCAGGGTAGGCTTAGGCAAGATACTGTTTTCCTTAGATAAATTTCTTGTTTGAACCTGTCTCAACTATAGGAGGGAATGGGACCCTGGGTTCATCTGAGGCAGGCCCAGAGAGGCCTGGGGTCTTTCTGAAGGAGTCTTAGAATGTCAGGTCGGGAGAACACAGAATTTCAGCCCAAGGATCCCTACTATCATACCATAAAGTACAGTTCGTGTGCTTCATTTTTGAAGAGATCCAGGGATGTGGCAGGTGATGTCTTGACTCTCCCCCGATTTGGATTTCAGTGAGGCAGGGTTATACGAAGTCTTTCTCTCTTCCAGAATCGTCAAATTCCAGTGGCAGGACAAAAGACAACGAAGACTGGCGACGGCCTGCGGTGTAGTGGATGACCTTGGCGTGACCTTCGCTGTCTGAGCAAGCTCAAAGCCTTTCATAGCACCTGCTTCAGCCACCTCTGTGTTGGAACAAACTGTTTTCATCCACCCATTCTGCTGGGGGGAGTCTTCACTTGCTTGGGGCAGACATCCCCCAGTTCACCAACAGCTTTGAGGCCTGTCAGCTACCCTCAACCTGGTTTAGCCCATCTGCCAGGAAGATTTTACCAGGATGTCAACACTGCATATGCTACAGCTTCTTGGAGCCCCAGGTGAGATAAATAAAGTAGGCACCCAAGGTGAGCAGTCCTGAAAGGGGTCCGGCAAACCCTTATACCAGAGGTGCTAGTTTGCGTGAACATCCATATACCCCAAGGTAAGATGACTGATTCACTCATTGGATGTGGAACTCCATCTTTGGTCCCTTCTTATTTTTTCTTGTTCTTTGACCTCCAGGTGCCCGATTGTGTAGAGGTGAGAAAATTACTGTGTTGTGGCTAGGTAAATTTCTCGCCTTTTACAATTGAGCATCTTGGACTCTGCGGCTGTCCCCTTCGCTGCAGGAGGGAATGTGAGCCCTAGGCATGGGGTTAGGTGCACCATACACATACACACACACATACACACTCTGTCTCTTTTTTTTGATAGCATCTTAGAGTCAACTGGACTGTTTGAGAAGTTGATTTTGTAGCCTAGGGGCATACAGTGACTGTATCTGTCTGAGATGGGCCTTTGAAGCCAGGGTTTTCCATATAGGGAGGCCTGGGGTCTTTCTGAAGGAGCGTTAGAAGTTAAACACAAAGTAGCAGACAAAAGGGACCTCTTATCACTCTGTAATGTTCAATTTATGTCCTTTAAGTGCTGAAATATCATTGTCTCAGGAGACATCATACAGATCAGAGAAGCTTACAGTATGTGGGGAGGGATGCCAGAACTTGAAATATGGGATTATATATCCCTGTCCGAAGGGATGCTGATGCTAGTTCGGCATGGTATGAAGCACATGGATGCTGATTACCAGCCTCAGACTGAGTAACAGCAACCTGAGGGGTAGCCCCATCACTGGCAACCATCAGTCTATAGGCAAGTTTACTGGCCCCCTCACTGGACATGGGCTTCCATCTTTGTCTCCTTTTTCTTTCTCCCTTTCTTTGATCTCCAGGTGCCCAGTTGTGTAGAGGTGAGAAAGATGCCGTATTGTGTCTTGGTAAATTTCTCGCCTTTCACAACTGAGTATCTTGAACTCTGCTACTGTCCCCTGTCACAGGAGGGAATATGGGCCTTGGTGTACCACATACTCATTTTCTTTCTCCCCCCCTTTCTCCCTTTCCATCCTCCTCTTCTCCTTCCTCCCTCCCCCTTGTTAATGTCTTTGAGAGTCAGCTGGACCATTTGAGAAGGTAACCAGGGTTTCATATTTAGCCTCCTTTTGTTTTTCCTGTTCTTTGACCTCCCTCCAGGTGCCCGATTGTGTAGAGGTGAGAAAATTACTTGTGTTGTGTGGCTAGGTAAATTTCTCGCCTTTTACAATTGAACATCTTGGACTGTGCGGCGGGCCCTAGGTGTGTCCCCCTCACACACGCACACATCCTCATCCTTCTCTTCTGTTCTTTCTCTTTGTTGGTATCTTTGAGAGTCAATTGGACCATTTGAGAAAGTGTCGTGCACGGGGTTCCACTTCTAAGCCCTTTTTCTTTCTCCTTCCTGTTCTTTGACCTCCAGGTGCCCGAATGTGTAGAGGCGAGAAGATTACCGTGCTCTATCTTGGTAAATTTCTTGCCTTTCACAATTGAGCATCTTGGATTCTGCTGCTGTCCCCTACCTTAGGAAGGATTAGAAACCCCGGTCCTCCATCCATGCACATATAACCCCTGGTCCCTTGGTTGTAGGTGTCTTTGAGAGCTATCTGGACTGTTTGGGAAGTTAATTAACTAATACAAGATCACACAGCGACTGTGTCTGCAACAAGATTTGGAAGCCAGATTTCCAGTGCACTGAGCAGTATATTCTTTCTGAAATAATGTTAACCCATAGGCTGGTAGACTATGAGAACAGTGTCCAACAGGAAACTTCTTTGACAACCTTAAAAGATTAGCTAGCCTGTGCCCTTTAAACTTGGAATGGCTTTGTCTGAGGAGACATACCAACAAAGATGAGAGAATTCTGGAAATCTGTAGGGATGCTAGAACTTGGAACTTGGGCCAATGCCAGAAGGAGCCTGTATGCTAGCTATAAGTGGAGATTCCAAAATGGGAATCACTGGGCTTCCTTAGGAAGCCTTGATGCTAGTTAAGGTCCAGTGGCCATGCAGGAGTGACGGTAGGGCTATATTCATGGTCGTTCTGGAAGCAGGATTTGGGGCCTCATCACTGGATGTTGGTTTCTCCCATTTCCTTTTTCCTACTCATTAACTTCCAGGTGCCCAACTGTGTAGAGATAAGAAATATCCCATGTTCTCTTTCTCTCGGTAAATTTCTTGCCTCTCCCAATTGAACAGCTAGAGTTCTGCGAGTGTTCCATGTTAGGAGAGAGTAGGATTTCTAGAACCACGGCTCCCTGCCCCTTGCATGGGGCACCAAGAGTTACGTTTCTAGTGCAGGGTCGCTCAGTGACTCTGGGTCTATCACTCTGAAGTCAAGGATTTCATGTCTACTGAGACATAGGGCCTTTCTGAAGGAGCATTAGAATGTGTTAGAACAGAGACTCGGAGAGGGGGCATCTCAGAAAACAACAGGATGTAGAATGTCTTTAAGAAAACATCAAAACCAAGATCAAAGACTGAGTCTAGAGGGAGGGATGCTGGAGCATGGCATTTGGGCCAATCTGAGTGCAGATGTCAGGAGTCCTCCCGGGGGGGATGCCACTGGCAGCGTGTAGGCAATGTTTCTGGTTCTAGTGCTACATGTGGGCTTTCTCCATTTCCCTTTGACTTCCAGGTGCCCAACTGTGTAGTGGCAGGAAAGATGCCATGCTGTATCTGGGTAAATTTCTTGACGCTCACAGTTGGGTATCTAGGCCTTTGCTGCTGTTCCCTGTCCAGGAGAGAATGGGGGTCTGAGGGTAGGTCTAGGTGCACCCCTCCATAGCCAGATCTGCATCTGAGTGCAGGGGGAAAAACCCATATAGAGACACATTCAGACACCCCCACACTCCCCCTCTGACTTTTCTTTTGCCATATAAGAAATTGCTAGGTCACACCAGGTATGCATCTGTCCACAAGGACTCTGCTACTATCCCCTGTGATGGAGAGTAAGGCCCTCCTAGTCCCAGTGGGAGATGAGAAGGTTGTTTCCAGTGCAAGATCATGCAGTGACTCTGTGTATGAGGCGGGCCTTGAAGCCAGGCTTACCCATCTCTCTTCCATGAGGAACTCTCTTACTGAATAATAAAAGGCAGAAGGTTAGACGGTGAGAACGCAGTGTCAGGCGACGCCTCGGATTGCCTTAAAATATCAGATCTCAGAGGATTCCTCAGTCCCAGAATGGCCCCATCTGAGGATATGTAATAACAGAGATCAGAGAGCATCAGAGTCTGGAGAGAGGGATGCTAGAACTGAAATCTAGCCACATGTTGAATGCCCATCTGAAGGAAGCTTGGGGCCAGTTTCTAGTCTGGAGTCTAGGATAGGTACTGCTGTTCCTCCATAGGAAGCCTTGGATGCTGGCAAGTGACCTGAGGCTCTGCACCAGCACAGGTAGGGGTACTGACATCAGTAGCCGCCATTGCTCTGAAGGCGGGATTTCTGGTTCTGTCATTGGATTTAGGGTTTCCCCTCTCCATTTCCCGTTTTACCATTCCAGGATCTCCAGGCAGTAGTGTGAAGGTAAAGAACTCTGCCGTTTTCTCTCTTGGTCAATCCTTTCATCTCACAGTTGAGCATCTAGGATCCTGCTGCTCTCCCTTGCGTTGGGAGGGAGTGGGATCCCCAGACCTGAGTCCACCCGTACCCCTGCATGCCTCTAAGATGTTCAGGTTCCAGCCAATGGTTGGTCATCCATGACTTATACCTGCTGACTCGGGCCTTGAAACAGAAGTGGAGCTTCCCTTCCAATGAGACATATTGCCTTTTGGAAGGAGCATTAGAATGTGCTTATTAGATTGTGAAAACAGGATCAGCCGGGAGGGATGTTGGGTCCTCTGAGGATGGGTAGAAACAGAATATCAGGGCCTGGAGGGCAGATGCAAAAACAGGATTTGCATAGCATAGACTATGTGGGAAGGAACCCTGGTGCTCAGTGTGCAGGAGGGTCATTTGCAGGAGGACTTTGATGCTGGTGGTTGGTTTTCTCTAGTTAAGAAACCTCTGGACTGGGATGCTCCCATCACTGACTGGTTGCCATGTGAACCAACATTTTGGCTCCCATCACTAAACTTGGCTTTCCTTGTCCTCTCCCTTCTCCTCCTGTTCTTGCAACTCCAGGTGCTCGGTTGTTGAGAGGCAGGAAACGTGCCATATATCCTCTGGGTAAGTTTCTTGCCTCTTACAATTGAGCACCTGTCCCCTGCCCAGGAGAGAGTGAGGACCTTCAGGGTAAGCTTAGCTGAAGCATACTCAGTCATACCCATGTGTGCATGTGGACACACACACACACACACACACACATAAGCAGGCACTAAAACATTGCTTTGTTGGCATTTTTCAGGTACTTTACTATTGCAGGGTCAAACACTGGCCCTGTGTCTGTGTGAGGCAGGCCTGGAAGCCGGGACTGCCCAAAAATTGTTGGAAGATAGAGCGTCACCCCATAAAAACACGGAACGTCAGGAGGTCCTTTAAGATGTCTTAGAATCTTAGTCATGATTGGGCCCTTTGATCCGAGAATGCCATTATCCCAGAGGTTAGAGAATGATGAAGGTCCAGAGGGAGAACTAAGTACATTTCTGAAGGACCCACAGGCCTTAAATGTTGAGTGTGTTAGCCCAATCCTGGAGGTACCCTAGGACTGACTACTGCCAGGGTAGAGCCGCAATTGCTAGCTACCTCATTGGATTGTGGTTTCCCCTTTTTTCATTTCTCTTCTTTTGTCTTCCAGTTGCCTGACTGTGTAGAGGTAGGGGAATACGCTGTGTGTTTTTCTCCAGGTAAATCCTTGCCTGTCACAGTTGTGCATCTAGGACTCTGCTACTATCCCCTGTGATGGAGAGTAAGGCCCTCCTAGTCCCAGTGGGAGATGAGAAGGTTGTTTCCAGTACAAGATCATGCAGTGACTCTGTGTATGAGGCGGGCCTTGAAGCCAGGCTTACCCATCTCTGGAGGCAGGCGGTCTTTCTGAGGACATCATGTCTGAGAGGAACCTTCAAAGAAGGTTCTATCCCAAAGAGTCCTTTACCCTAGAATGTTATTGTCTGAGAAAACATCATGACAGAATAGCAGAGCCTGGAGATGAGGGGTGCTAGAACACAGAACCTGCACCAAGTAGTAAGTCCAAGTGCCTGAAGGAACCGTGGCGCCACATCTGAGTGATGTGTCCCCAAGAGGGCCCACAGCCTTCCCTCAGAAACCCTTGACAAGAGTTAGCAGCTTTAGGCCATTGATGGTGCCACAGTCGCCCCCATCACTGGTCACTGGAAGTCTGGAAGCACGATTTCTGGGCCCTTCAGTGGACTTTGATTTTCTCTTTTCCTTTCCTCCTGTTCTTTGACCTCCAGGTGCCCAACTGTGTAGAGGCATGAAAGGTGCTGTTATCTCTCAGTAAATTTCTTGTCTCTCTCTGCTGAGCATCTAGGACTCTGCTGCTGGCTCCTGCATCAGGAGAGAGTAGGGACTGTAGGCATCCACACATACAAACACACATACATGCACACGTGCCCATCTAATCACACTTTTCATTAGACTCTTCTGTTAGAAACTTCGAAGACAGACTGGGCCTTTTGACAAATTAATTAACATAATCACCCAGCAATTTTATATCTGCCTGAGTCAGCACCTGGAGCCAGCGTTGCCTCTCCACTGAGGTGTGGACTGTTTTTCTGAGAAGCAGCAGATGACAGAATGTTAGACCTCGAGAACACCTTAGGATGTTGGATCTAGAAAGATCTTGAATATCAGAATCTGAAAGAAGGGAAGGCTGGGACATCAAACTGGGCTTTCGTAGTAAGCGCATGTCTAATGGTACCCTCAGTGCTAGGTCTGAATGGAGCCTCTCTTGGGAGGTTTTTGCTGCTGGATGTGGCCTCAGGCTGTCAGGGGTCGGCCATGACACTGGCCACCCTCATCCTGGTCTTACCTTTGTTAACCTTTGTTTCCTCTTATTCCCACTTTGGTTTCTCCTGTACTTTGACTTCCAGGTGCCCGACTGTGTAGAAGCGGGAAGACATGCCGTATTTTTTCTTGGTAAATCCTTGCTTCTCGCAGTTGAGCATTTAGGACTTGGCAACGGTCCCATGTCAGAAGAAAGTGGGATCCCAAGACCTAAGCCCCCCCCTGCCCTGCGGGGTACCAGGTAGTACCATTTCTACTGCAAACTTACCCAGCCACTACCCAGTGTCCATCTGGCACAAAGATGTAGAGCCAGAGTTTCCCGTTCACTGAAGCAAGAGCATTAGAACATGGCATATTAGTCTTGTAGAACCCAGTGTGTGTGAAAATGGAGGGAACTTAGGGCACGGAATAGTAGAGAGCAGTAGAGCTGGAAGTTGATTAGAACACCAGCATCTTGAAATACCAAAGTGGCAGGCTGAATTTCAGTCTGGAGGGGGACAGGTTTACAACATGGTGTTTGCTTTTATAGCCAGTGTGTGAAGGAACCGTGGAGCTAGATCACCAGATCTGGGGTGGGGGGGTGTAATTGAATCAAGCCTGAGGACCTTCCTTGGAGGCCCCTGATGCTCCCTGCTGGGGGGTGCTCCAGTTGTGCAGAACCAGAAGTCGGGTCATCGGGCTCCTGGGCATCCCGTGTCTGGAGAATCAGGTTTCCCCTGCCCTTCTGTTTGCTTCCTCAGGCGCTTTGTCCTCCAGGTGCCTGGCAGTGTAGAGAGGGGTGAGGTTGCTGTGATATATATATCAGGTAATTCACCCTTCTCTCACTAACCGGCCCCTTGGGCTCTTCTTCAACCCCAGCCTGAGGAGGAGCAGGAAGCCCAAGGGTTCCCTTGGGGGATGGCCTCTCTCACCCCCAACTATAAGGAGACAGTAGCTTTGGGTCTTGGAGATTCTGAGAGTGGCTTTCCCAATTGCATCATTACCAGATATCTGTGGGAGGCCTTGGAGTGGAGTCCAACTAGCTTCAAATTGGGGTCTCTCCACATTAGGCTTGAGAACAGAAATGATCAGAGGAAGGACGGGCCCACGAATGGAGCGCACAGCGAAAGGGGATCTTCGAACAAGGAATGACTGATCTGGAAGGCCTTTGGCCAGAGGGAGGCACAGTCTGAAGGAACATTCAAAAACCTCAGAGCTCTGTGTGTCATTCTGGCTATTGGACGTTGACACATTGATCCTGGAGCGTATGATGCTATCAGAATGGGAAAGAGAGGGTGTCTGAAACTTAGGGTGCTGGTACCAGCATCTTTTGAACAGATGAAGTAGGGGCAGTGCCAAGAGGAAAGTAACAGTGCTAAAGCTTAATATGGAATCTATGAGAGTGTCAAGGCAAGGAGAAGGGGAACAAAGGACAAAAAAGTCAATGTGTCCAGGCCAGAAGGGACCTTGGAATATAGAGAGTTGAGAGGTCAGAGCCTGTCTACGTCATCTTGGAAGTTCAATCCCTAGTGTCCAGGACGCATGGGTGAAACTTAGAGTGTGCGTTAGGGAATGGCCAAGTCAGACCAGGCAAAATGTGTGGCCTAGCTGAGAATGCAAGCCTTTAGAATACAGAAGCTAGCACTTCGACAGTGGGAGTGTTAGAATCCTGGCGGAGAGATCCTTGAACCTGCAGCATGGGTAAAATGTTGGATCCAAGCAGAGAGACAGGAGGATGGGCTGGGGGCTGGGAGGACTGAGTCCTCCCCAGTGGCTTCAGCTGCCTCAACAGTACCACTGACCCTCCACCCCATACCCCACACTAGCAGGCCTCTGGTAGGGAAAAGATTTCCTGCCCCATTCTGGGGTTTTGGTTTCCCCACACTGTCCCCTGGCCTTTCCTTCTTCTTAGACTTTCTCCTCTAGGTGTTTAGCAAGTCACAGCGTTAAGGTAGGGTCAGGTACCTTTGTGACTTTGTGGCAGGTAACATTTCAAATCTCACTGTTGAACATCTAGGCCTCAGCTACTAAACAGTAAGCCTGAGGAGGGACCCTGGACTTCAACACATCTTGGCCCTGTGCAGTGCCCCTGATGACCCCTAGCTGGACGTTAGCTTCTTGGAGTTGCCCGGACCACTGGCACATGTAAATATTGCGTCCATTTTCCTGCCTGCCCCATTCCTGGTCTGGGGTTCTCTCCCTTCTCCCTTCCTTTCCCCTGTCCTTTAGTTTGCTCTTTCTCCCCCAGGTGCCCTAGCAGTATTGAGAAGGGGAGCCCCCCCACCCCGGCTCTCTCACTAACTATTTTGTCTGTCACTGTTGAGCATCCAGGGTGCTGCTGCAGGAGCCAGCCTGAAGAGGAGGTGGACTCTGGGCCTGGATCCACATGGATTGGGCAACTGTGCCGCCACCCCCTGGCTCTCTCAGGTACGTTCTCAGAGTTATCATGTGGTCCCCTCGAGATGTTGTGACTTGACACGGTCAGGCCTGCAAACGAAGTCCTTCTGGAATGGCGAGGCCGAGTCCACGGCCGTGAAGCTGCGTTTTGTCCTGGAAGGAACTTTGGAACAGGGGATAGTTGAGGGCCTGGAATGTGAGAGCCCCGAGAGCCTTAGAAGGTGGGACAGCAGGCCCGCAGCCCCTTTGTTCTCTCTCTGGGACACAGGTGGGAGTTTAGAAAATGGGATGGAAGCTTCCTTTCTACATGTCTGAGGCCGAAGGGACAAGAGCCAGAGGCCAGTGTCAGATGGGAGGACGCTGGACAGTGGAATCGGGGCATGATGCACGGGCGTGTCCTAAGGGACCTGGCGCTTGAGTCGAGTGTGAGGTCTGGATCAGGGAGGGGGGAAGCAGAGATCTGCTTGGGGAGGTGCTGATCCTCAGCAGCAGCACTAGGTCAGCCTCCCCCCACTGGTTGACCCTCCATCCTGTCTTGGGTTTCCCCCATTCCCCTACTTCCTTCTCCTCCACAGTCTGTACTTCTGGTTCTTGGTAGTGGGGGAGAGAGATGGGGGGAATTTGGGGGAATGGGGGAGCTTCCCCGGGGGTGGGGGAGGGCAGCATGAGGAGATGGTTCCCCATCAGCTAACTGTCCTTTGTCTCCCAGGCAGGTAGCTCAGACTTTGTGATTGGAGCCAACAGGAAGAGGGATCGGGGTGCCTGGATGCTGGATATCACCCTTGCCATTCTAGGTAAGTTACAGTCTGAGAGTTGCCTTTGCTACTCAAAGTATAAGTTACTTGCTCAGAGTCACTTCAGTTCAATGTGTCAGTGGCCTTGAAGGCCATATCTTAATTCATTATTCTGGATTACCATGTATAATGAATGTTCAAATATAGATTGGAAGGGCCCTTTAGAAGCAGAAGAAAGAATCTTGAAGGCCTCGTGAAAACCTCAGACCTAGAAAGGGGCTTAGAACATAGAATGACTGGCCCTGAAGGGAAATGATAACATCAAATAGAGTGTTATATTGGAAAGAAAGCATCCACACATAGCAGCTCTTTCTTTCAGCCCAAATCAGCCTTTGACCACAGAACCCAACCTTTAAAACTAGGAGGGAAGAACCCGAAGACAAAGAACACAGAACTGTTTCCTCCCTTTACCTTTGTGTTCCATGTTCTAAGTCTTCTCCACCCCCCTTCCCAGCTATAACATTTCCCGTGAACTGTGTTCCATATCAGGAATGGAGAAACCTTAAAACAATGAACAAGATTTTTCAGAGTGTGGAGGGCAGGAATCCTAAAGCCTTGAACTTGGACTTTGTGTCTATCACATGTTGGAAGAGTCACAGCTATTGGAACTGAACAGGAAATCCAGGGCAGAGATTAGGGTCTTTTCTGTCAGCCATAAGTTTTCAGAGAAAACTGGGAACCTAGTACGTAGCACTCAGAATACTGGCTATAGGAGGAGTGTTAGAACAGCAACCACAAATTATTGGAGTATCAATAGAGGGTCATTAGAACTTAGAAGACTAGCACAGCCAAGCTGAAGATAACACGAAAAAGAGTGCCGAGATAAGATTTTAGAACATGGAACGTGGAATGGCAGAGTAGAAAGTGTCTGGCATGCCGAACTGCCCATGTCCCAGCAGAGAATGCAAGTGCTTAGAATCTAGAAAAGAGACTGTCTGACAAGAGAAGGCAGACTTGGGAAGGGAACCCGCACTTGCAGATACATGAAGTGTAGAACACAGAGTATCAAAGCCTTGCTGATGGAAGGATCCTTAGACTTAAGAGCCTGTGGCGAGTGTGTGACTGAAGCATTTGGATTTTGTCCAGGTGGAGAAGGTGGGTAGAAGATTGGATGGAAGGCTCGTTCCTGGGTCTCTGTGCTCTGCTTTGATGCCTGCTGCTACAGTACTTATTTGGGTACCCTCTGGGTGGCAGCCCCTGCCTAGAGGCGGGCTTTCTTGCCCATCACCAGATCCAAGTTTTTTTTTCCTTCTTCCTCCATAGGCCATTTACTGCACAAGTTCAGTTGGGACGGAGACCGGTTGTGACTGAAAATACCCTCATCTACCAAACCAACTCTCTTTTCTGGCAGTGGAGAACCTAGGACTTCTCCCAGACCCAGCCTGAGCAGGGAACCCAGGCCCAAGCCCACTTGGACACCACAGTGTCCCTGCCACACTGAGGTAAGTTGGTTTTTGAGAGCTGCATGGGCCCCTGAGAGGCTGACTTTCCACGGTCACAAAATGTGTGCCAGAAGCAGGACTTAAAGTGCTTTCAGTGGGACCACAAGGCCAAGTCTGTTACTGTTCTGCTTTGTCCTTTGCTCGAGGAAGGCTAGAATGTGGAAGGACAGAATTGGAAAGATCCTTCAGACAGAAGGATAAGAACCAGACCCAACCTCAGGACATTATAGTACAGCTGGGAGGGCCTTTCCCTCCCAGGAAAGGTGAGCGTCTGATGAAAGAACACAGAATAAAACGCTGTCCAAGCCAAAAAAGGGACCTTAGGTAGTAGAATGCAGAACGTCAGTGCTAGGAGGGAGGTGCAGAGTGAGCCATGTTCATACCCAGAGCAATGATGGAATGTGATTTGATGGCTGGGAGCACGGGACCTAAAAATCATGTGCAAAGAGAAGAGCCAGAGGGACCTTAGGTAGGACAAAAGGAGTTAACAATCCGGAGGGGGAGGGGTCGGGGTCCTAGAACATGAAACTGGGGTTTTGCAGAACGTTTGTCTGAAGAGGCCCTGAGGTCAAGAGCCAATCCTCAGAGGGCCTGGTCTTTGTGCCCAGAGGTCTGCAGAAAGAGCACTGCCCTTGCCCTTGCTACCCTCCTCAATCTAGAAGAAGGATTTCCTGCGCTACGCTTCCTTTGTCAGGCATTTTGTCCTTCACTTGCCTGGCACCAAGGGCTTTCTCTTTGACCCCAGCCTAAGACAGAAATGGGAACCGTAACCTTCTCCTGTCCCTTGGCAGTGGAGCCCTGGTATCAGACTCCACAGGGGGGCCAAGAAGATGAAGCTTGACCTTGCTTCTGTGTGGTGAGTGCATGTGTGATGGAGTCCTGGCCTTAGGTCCAAGTGGGGAAGCCAGAGCAGTCACTGTTGCCATTTCCTTGTGTCCCCGAAGCTCATTAAGGGCCTTGGACGCAGAAACCCAACTAGGTTCGCCCACCATTCTATCTGGAGGAAGATTCTTGTACTATAGGTAGATTTGGATTCCCCTAGACTCTCTTTTCCTTCTTTGTTCTTCATCTTCCAGGTGCCTAGTAGTGCAGAAATGGGGACAATATTATGCTCTATTCAATAATGGGAAGGGAACCTTAGAACACTGGAACTCGGAGCACCCTACCTTAAAGAAGCAGTAAAATACAGTGTTTCAGAATCAGGAAGCAAGGCTGTTAACACAAAGGATTCTGTATCTCAGGCTAGAGGCCATGATCTGAATAAGGAAGAAGGTTCAGGATCACCTGTAGATGGGACCTGTAGTTCGCTGTGCCGTATAAGGAGCGCAAAAAAAAAAAAAAAATCTCATCTGATAGGTTCTTGTAACTCTAGCAGACCTGGGCCCAACTTGTGTACCAAGGGAAAGAGCAGCTTGGATCCAGTGCTTAGCAGGCCTGCATGGGCCCCTTTGTGGCTCTGCTCCTGAAGCAGGGTTATGGATTTAACCCCCAAACCAGGCAGGACCACGGTTCATAGCTGAGGAGCCTGGGCAAATAATCTCCTAGCCCAGTTCCAAGCCATCAGTTTTGCTGCTTTTAACCTAGACTGTTTTCTAGAGCACAACTAGAGGTTGAGGCCTGCTTCATTTGGAGGAAATGTGCAGCACTCAGAAGAAAAACTGGATAGGAACTTGGCAAAGCTCCGAGTGGAAGGCAGTAATCCCATTTGGCGTTCAATCCTCCCACTTTGAGCACGTGGCAAGGTTAGGCATTCCCAGACCAAGCTATCTCCTCCTGAGTCTCGACGCACCCACCCCTCCCTGTCTGGACGAAGTAGCAGCAGGACCCAGGCAGCACACACAATGACAACATGAGGCTCTGAAATTTGCTGGAGAAGTTCCAAGAGCCTGGCCTGAGCCCCGCATCCTGATTTGGAAAGTAAGGTCACAAGAGTGAGGAACAAAAACACATCCACAATGAAGTCAAAACTAGAAGAAGAGAATAGATCCAAAATAGGTACCAGCAGAGCAACATCAGAATTAAAATTCTCAAGTAAAAAAAAAGTAAACACCAAGGAAAAGAACAAGGAAGCTGGGTGGGGGAGAGACAAGAAAATCTTACCTAATTTGAGTCTTTAAAAACAAGATTACTACTGTCAAGAATGTAAAAGAGAAATTCAAAACAAATGAAGAAATAAAGGAAATTAGTGTTGTTTTATTTACCTGAGCATGCTCATAAAACCAATAATTACCTGAAATGGATACCTTAAAAATATAAAATTCTGAGATGAGTGTAAAAAACAAAACAAAAGAAAAACAGAAGAACATCAAATCAAACAGACCACAAATTCCCAGCAGAAAAAAGCCATTGACCCACATGTACTACTTAGCAAATCTTATGAAAAGAAAAAGTGTTATATCTAATATGATGTAAACTGTTTGCACTGACAGAAAGAGAAGTGTCCCAATAAATTCCATCCATAAGGCTCTGACCAGCTAATCTGCCAAAAGTGAAACCCAACAAAGTGAATATTGGGAGAAAATTTTTAAATCATATTAGTAAAGAGGCTCTAGCAACACATCAAAAAGACTTTCCCTTGTGATCAGGGCGTGTTTACATATGCAATGTAGATTTGGTTCAATATTAAGAAAGGAATGAATATACTACACCATACTAGACTAATGAGAATCTATTATGGCAAATGATGGAGAATACAGGGCTTCTGCCTCATCTAAGTTCTACACCCAATCTGGGTAACTTGCCTGGCACTCGCTGCCTCTCATCTCTCCTTTAGGGGGCCGGGCTCCTTCGGCTGGGTGTCTTGCTGCTTTGTGTCAAGCAGTTGGTGAGGAAGTTGTTCCCCAGAAGACATCGATGAAGGCTAAGCCGGGGGCAGGAATGGTGCCATGTTAGCGGCAATAGGTGAGTAGCTGTTGCTGGCGGTGAGTAAGAAAAGTGGGCCCATAATGAATTCTTCCCTTGATAATGGCTCTGAGGGCTGGGTTGAAAGCATCAGGTGGTTTGAGAGGTTCTGCTCTTCTCGGGACTCTTGGGCTCATGATTTTAGGCTGTCACCATCAGGACTGAAGGGAATTGGGCAAGGTGGTCATGGTGTACTTGGTGGTGGTGGTTTGATTTGGCCTGCAAATGTGTCACCTCTGATCTTTCCTTTGGTGTGCCTTGTTCCTGTTCTGAGACGAGATTTCCCATCCCATCACCAGATTTTATTTCTTAGCTCATACTCCCTTGGTCCCTGGGGTGTCTCTTCCAGGCGCACCACTGTGTAGAGGGGAGCGAGGGTACCATGCAATATCGGGTAACCTTTCCTACTCTCACAGCGGAGCATCTCGGACTCTCCTCCTAGACCCAGCCTGAAGAGGGATCATGGGCCCGGGCACACCTGGCTGCTGCAGCACCCTTGCCACACTGTGGTAAGTTATAGCATTTGACAGTTTTAGGGGACTTGCATCCCATATCAGTGGGACCCCAAGGCCAAGTCTGTGCCTCTCATGCTGTATAGTTCCTCAGACAAGGAACTCTAAAATGGAGACTGTCTGGGGTGGAAGGGCCTTGGACCACGGAGCATCAGAGGCAGCAAGAGCTGAAACAGATTGAATGTCAGATCTGGGAGGGCCTTGGAGTAAAGAAGGGAGAGTGTGAGAGCAGGTGAGAAACTAGGGTAGGTTGGTGCTAGGCGGGAAATGCCTTAGTCTGGGAAGCAGGAAGAGCTGGAAGGAATGGTGGGACATAGAACTTTACAGTTGGGAGTGAGGGATCTAGAACCAAAAGTGCTCAAGTAGGAAGGGACCTTTAGAACTAGGAACTTAGGAGGGTTTGAGGTAACCTAGAACCTAGGGTGCTGAAGGTGGGAAGGACCTTTGAACACATAACACAGGATGCCTCTTGAGTGTGTGAGCTGGGAGTGAAAGACCTTACAGAAAACTGCACAGAGGGCCTTAGGCCAGAAAACACAGGAGGTGTGAGTCTGGCTTGGGAAAGATTCTAGAACAGAGGCTGGACTTGTAAGCAAGTGCATGTCTGAAGGGTGCAAGGGTTAAAACTAAGTAGGTGGTTGTGGGTCAAAGACAGAGGATCTTTTGAAGAGGTTCGCCATGTTCAGTCTGTCACATCACTGGACTTGTTTTCCTCGGTCACCTTTTTCTTTGTTCTTGTCTTTGGCCTTCAAATGCTGTTGAGGGTGGAGGCTGAAAAACTGTTGGGGGAATCTCCCCCCCCCACCTCAGGTGATATATCCACTTCTCACAGCTGAGCATCTAATACTTGCTACTTTCCCCCACCTCAGGCCTGAGGCAGCTTGCACGTGTGTGTGTGTGTGTGTGTGTGTGTGTGTGTGTGCGCGCGCACACACATACACACACCCAAGACTGTTACAAGTTGAGAGTTAACTGGACCCTGGTTGGAGGAGGCAGTCACTGAAGCCAGGTTATCCTAACAAGTATTGCTGGGTTTTGAAGAAGTCTTAGAAAATAGAGAATCCAAGGCAGGAGGGAACCGAGAATACAGAATGTCAGGACTAGAAGGAACATAGTGCCAATGGACACAGTTTGTTGGGGTCTAGCAGTGATGGTACCAAAACGTGGAACTTGGCTAAGTCACATGTAGACAGCCCTGGATCTGAGTTGACATATCCAAGACAAGGGCATTTCCCGGTCTTCGGTTTCCCTGCCCTTGCGTTTCCTTCCTCGGGCACTTTGCTTTCCAGTTGCCTGGCAGTACAGAGGGTGGTGAGCATGCTGTGGCCTCTCAAGTATCTCACCTTTCTCTGACTGTCCAGCATCTAGGACTCTGCTTCAGCCCAGCCCGAGGAGGCAACAGGAACCCGAGGCCTTAGCTCTCCTGTAGCTGCACACCTATCTTGTCCCCTGGGACTTGGAAGCCATTGACTTAGAAGGGTTTTGGACATAGCACAGTAGGACACAGTCACAGCTGGAAAGACATGTGCTTAGAACATAGAAGACTAGTGGCCGAGCCTAAAGGGAGTCATTGGAGTGGAGAATTCCCAGTTTGGGAGCAGGGAGAATAAAAAAAGTTAGAACACACAAAAGTGATTTCAGGGATGACCTAAGTTCTAGAACTCTACTGAACAGTAAAAATGAATATCCCAGCTAAGAATGTAACAGTGTCAAATACAGGGGGAAGGATGTTGGAATCCAAAACTCATGATTTGTCTATGGAGGGAAAGACCCTCCAACAGAGAACCAGGATGGGTGCTGAAGGGCTCCTGGAGCAGCTCGCTACCTACAAGACTCTTTGGTGCCCTCAGACTGTGCAGCAGCAGCAGCAGCAGCAGCAGCAGCAGCAGCAGGTTTTCCCACCACCAAGAACCCTCTGCAAGAAAATTTCCTGTCCTGTCACCAGACTTCATTTCTCATCCTGTGTTCTCTTGGTTCCTGTGGTATCTCCTCCAGGTGCCCCACTGTGTAGAGGGGAGTGAGGGTACCGTGCACTATTGGGTAACCCTTCCTACTCTCACATTGGAGCATCTCGGCTTCCTCCCAGACCCAACCTTGAGGGGGGGACCGTGGACCTGAGCACATGGGGGTGCTGTTGTACCCTCACCACATTAAGGTAAGTTCCAATTGGTGAGAACTGTTTGGGCCCTGAAAGGCTGAGTGACTTCCTATGGGTCCACAGGAACAGTGGGTATCAAAGGCAGAATGTTAAGCTATGCCAGTGGGATGGCATATTATTAAGTTACGCTAGAACACAGAACATCACAATGAGAAGTGCCCTTGGAATATAGCTATTAAACAAGGAAAGAACCTAAGACTACCAAACGTCCAGTCTGAGAAGGCCTTGGAATAGGGAAGGGGGAGAGAGAGTTGGGAATGGATGAGATGGACAGCCAGAACCAGAACAGAAACTGGGGCTCGTTGGTGCTGGGGGAGAGGTGCTTTATACTACAAAGCAGAGAACCTTGAAGCTGAAAGGTATGGGAGGACATCAGCATCGCAGATGCAAGTAAACAATCTTAGAACTGGGGAACCCAGAGCAATGGAAGTGGGAGGGATTTTAGAGCATGTAACACAGTGGCTCAGCATGACTGAGTTGGGAGAGAGGGCCTTAGGACATAAAAGACACTGGAGGAAGGAGTCCCAGAACATGGAGCTTGGGCTTAGAGTAAATGCATATGTAAAGGGGCTCTTGGAGTCTCGTGGGGATCCCAGGACAGGCTGGGCAGAAACATTTCTAGGAGGGCTCCCTCTCCTGTGTCTGGATCCTGGGTTCCTAGCCCCGTAACTGCAACTGGGTTTCACCCACAGACTCTTTACTATCTTCCCAAGGGGGTCTTGGCCATTCTCCCTGTTCTTTCGTCCCCAGGTACCTAGCGGTGTAGAGGCCAAGAGGACGCCATATGGGTCTCTCACAGACGATCTCATCTTTCACATCTAGGATTGTGTTATGGCCACGAGACCTTAATATGGAGTGCTGTCCTCAGAGTCGAGCCCGCCTGCCCCTGCTTCTGAATAGACCACCGAGCTCAATCCACCTGAACCCTGATTGTGGACCCCAGAACCCTGCCTACCTGACCCTCGGCTATTAAGATCTTTGAGAGCTTCTTCAGCTACCGAAAGGTTAAGTGATTTGCCTAGAGTCACACAATGACTTACTGTGTGTCTGAGGAGCATTTGAAGACAGATTATCTGCTGAAAAAAATAATGGTTTTTGGAAGGAGCAATGAAAGATAGAAGCTTGGGTACCTGGTACTCAGCATCTGGGCCAGGAGCAACCTTACAACACAGGAACATTAGAATTGAAAGTGCCCTTGACTCAGGGAATGTTAGCTGCAAAGGAACATAACAGTATTAGACACATAGGAGTGGTCTAGAGAGGAACACATTCTAGAACGTGCAGTTGGCTTTTGTTGTAAGAAATGCTGGAGCGAGATCTGAGTGGAGTTTTTGGGTGGAGGCCATGGTGCTCGTTGGGGAGGGAGCCTCCAGGTATGCAGAATCGGGTACAAATGACCCCCGGCCACCCTCTGTCTAGAGAGAGCCCTTGGTCCACTCCTGGTCTTAGGTTTCCCTGCCCTTGCGTTTCCTTCCTCGGGCACTTTGCTTTCCAGTTGCCTGGCAGTACAGAGGGTGGTGAGCATGCTGTGGCCTCTCAAGTATCTCACCTTTCTCTGACTGTCCAGCATCTAGGACTCTGCTTCAGCCCAGCCCGAGGAGGCAACGGGAACCCGAGGCCTTAGCTCTCCTGTAGCTGCGCACCTACCTTGTCCCCAGCTATAAGTGACAATTATGGAGAGTGGCCTAGGTCACTCTGAGGTTTAGTGACTATCAGTGTTAGGATTTAAGGGATGGCAGAGTTGACTCCAAGTCTGGGTCTCTGTGTACTGGGCAGCACTGACTTGAGAACAGAATTTGGCGAAACAAAAGATGTCTGAACAAAACAGAACAGAAAAGTCCAAGCTGGAGGGGCATCTGGAACGAGAAGTCGTTGAGTTGGAAGGGTGTTGGACGTAGAAGGATGATAGGACGGTGGGTCACGGTCAGGAATAAAGGTAGACAAACACAGTAGACAAATGGAAGAGGTAGGAGAAGAAGGAAAAGTGGCAGAAGTGAGTGGTTGACAACTTAGAACATGAACAAAAGAGTAAGAGTCCCAGTGAGGGCCAGAGGAGAAAGCAGCTTGGAATTTGCAACCCAGAAGGTCAAAGAGAGGAGGGAGGGAACTGGGACTGGCAGTGAGAAATGAGGAGAGATCACGCCGTGGCCAGTGCCAAAGTCACAATCCTGGCAGCCTCTGAGGGGAAGGCAGGGAAGCTTTGAGCAGGGACCACTGCTCGGCATAGCTAGAACTGCACAAGTGAGTGCCTGCACAACCTTAGGATGGAGGGTGTTGACCATAGAACCCAGCATCAGACTCAGAAATGAGCATTCTTAGAATGTGAGAATTAGGAAAAGAAGAAGTGCACGTTGGAAGCAATTCAAGAACTAGATCTGAGGTTCAAGAGTCTGGAACGGGGCCAAGGGTCTTCCGTGAGAGGCCCTGATCCTCTTTGGGGCCAGAAGCAGTATAGCAACAGCACTGGTTACCTTGTCACAGAGGCAGGGGGATGCTTTTCATCAACAGACTTGGATTTTTCCACTTGAATGTTACATTTTCTTCAGCCTTGACCTTCCTCCTCCAGATGCTCCACTGTTGAAAAGGGGTGAGGGTACCGTGTACTATTGGGTAACCCTCCCTTCTTTCACAGTGGAGCACCTAGGACTCTTCTCCCAGACCCAGCCTGAGGAGGGAGCCCAGGCCTGAGCTCCCTTGGATGCTGCAGCACCACGTCGTGGTAAGTTTCAATCTTTGAGAACTGCCTGGGCCACCGAGAGGCCTAGGTGAATTTGCGTGGCCCCGTGGTATGTGTCAAAGGCAAACTCACTATCTGGTGGGTTGTAGATGCTACCTTGTTCAAGGAACTTTTGAAGAGAGAATGGCAGAGATGGGAGGGCCTTTTAAATATAGAGGATCAAAACCTGAAGGTACAAGCGAACGCTTGATGTTGGAGCTAGGAGTGATCAGGATGAGAGGTTGATGTGATGGAAGAACACAGACTCAAAAATGTCACAGCCTTAAAAAAGAACATGGATCTGTTCCTTAGACTCTCCAACAGAATGATCCACCCCAAAGAGATGGAGGCCACAGAACATCACTGCAGGGAGTGAAAGATCTGAGAATGGGAGAACACGGGGTGGGAGAACCCTCACAACATATCATAAGGGAGAGCTCAACCAGAAAATACAACATGGAGAATGGTGGCCAGTGGACTGACTTTAGGACATAAATCTCAGACGGTCAGAGTACAATGGTGAAGGGATCCTCAGCCACAGAAAGTGGGGGCAAGGAGCTGGATGTGACTGGGAAAGCCTGGCAGGGCCTAAGGGCTTCCTCATCCTCTCCAGTGACCTCAGGCCATGTAGCCACAGCACTGGATCACTTCACCAGTGGCTGGCACATTTTCTACCTGCGCTTCAATTCTGTCTTCTTTTACTTTTTGCTCTAGATTTTTCAGCATTGTAGAAGGAGATGATGCTACTTTGAGCCGCTCTTTACTCTCTCTTCTCTCATAAAACATCTAGAACTCTCGTGCTGCACCGAACCCAAGAAAGGATCCTGGACCTCAGCATACTGGAGTGCTCTGCTGCCTTATTTGTGTCACCTGTAATTTCTGAGAGTTGCCCAGGTCACCAACAGGTTAAGGGACTGTCCAGGATCAAAGGCAAGTACCATACCATGTCAGGGGGCCTTCAGGGCCAAGGAAGTACAGAATACAGATGTGCAGAGCTCACAGGAGCCTTGGGAGAGAGAAGATGAGAGTTTTAGAGCATGGGAGACCACAGACAATAGAGACTGTCAGGATTAGAATGGCCCTTGGAACATAGAACAGGGGAGGTCAGTGCTGAGCGCAGCCCCACCCAGATTAAAATGCAATCAGGAAATATTTAACAAAATCAAAAGACAGTAGGATGTAGAGAATGTTAATGCATGCCCCTGGGGATCCCTGTATATAGTTTAGTTGCCCCTGTTTGTCTTGGAGTGGGACACAACTGTCCTAGAGTCTGAAGTTGAGCATAAAGCCCAAAGAAATGGGCCATGAGCAAGGGACCTCAGAGGACATCCTCCAGTGTTGGAGGTGGGGAAGATTTGAGAAGATTCAACACAGAGGGTCTGAGCCAAGAGAAAGAAGCCTTCACAAGTTCAGACTCAGAGCCAGAAAGATCTTAGGACATGAAGTTCAGGATGTCTGCATCTAAAGGGAGAGAGAGTAGGGTCCTGGAGCTTGGGATGGTTGTAACTCCTCACAGGTCTGAAGGGGCCTGGGTTGCTGGGGAGAGGAGGGAAAAGGAGTCCTCCGAAGGGATCTCTGCCTGTGCAGCAGCGACACTCCTGGTATCTGGCCTCTAGGTGCCCAGCAGTGTTGAGGTTGGGAATATGCCATGCTCTCTCTTGGGTAAATTCTCAGCCTCTCACAGTTGAGCACCCAAGATTCTTCTACTGCACCTTGTTGCGCAAGGGACCCGATCTGAACTGCATGGGAACACCAATTGGACTCATTGGAAATTACAAGATTCAGGGGTGGCCACTGAAGAGTCGGTGACCCTCTCTCAAACATAACTGTATCTGAAGTGTGGTCTCAGTTGGGTTTCCATCCACTTGGCTATCCTGGCAACTCTGAAGAATCACGCGAATATAAAACGCTAGGCTCTTTGAAGATCAAGCGTCTGAGGCAGGAGGAGGAACCTGAACATAAAGCACTTACAGTTGACGTGGTCATGTCATCCCAGAATGTGGTTCATTGGCGGGCCAAAGTATCCACAGCTAGAAGGAGGATGCTTTCTTTTGTTTCCTCCACCTTGACCTCCAGGTGCCCAATAGTGTAGAGGTAGATAAGATGCTGCGTTCTTTCTCAGGTAATTTATCTACCTCTCACAACTGAGTGCCTAGGACTCCTAACAGTAGAAGGGAGGAGAAGCACCTGTATCCTGAACACCCGTAGCTGAAAGAAGGTTAAAAAGTTAACTGGCCCATCGAGATGTTAAGTAATTGGCCCGTGACCAAGCAATGAGGAGCCACGTGACCGGCTGCCAAGGGGGAAGGGAAGAAGCCATCCTGGTACTTCTATTTTGGGCTCAAAGATCTCCGTAGACAGTGACAGCGGTCATAAAATTAAAGACTTTCCTTGCAAAGAAAAGCTATGGCAAATCTGGGTGGCACACTAGAAAGCAGAGGCACCGCTTTGCCAACAAAGGTCTGTATGCTCAAAGCTGGCAGTTTTCTGATAGCAATGTCTGGCTGTGACAGGTGGGCTATAAGGAAAGCTGAGCACCATCGAATCAACGCTCTCTAATTGTGGTGCTGGGGGAGCCTCTTGAGAGTCCCTTGGACAGCAAGGAGATCAGATGGATCAATACTTAAAGAAGGACAGATACTGGAGCTTAAATACTTGGGCCACATAGTAAGAAGAAGATGGGACTCATTGGAAAAGACCCTGATTTGGGGACAGATTAAGGACAAAAGAAGATGGATGAGATGGACAGAGAGTATCACGGAAACAACGACCATGGGCTGGGACAGACAGAGACAGCAAAGGATCTGGTCTGCAGGGTCACAGTGAGTTGGACACGATTGAACACCACCACCACCACCACCACCACCACCACGTGTGCCAGGTACTATTTTAAGCACTTTACAAAGTTCATCTCATTTGATTGTTTTGATTAAGCATATTACCTTCAAGACAGGAGGAGGGAACTCTGAACACAGATTGGCAGAGCGGAAGGGTCCTTTACTGGGCCACTGAGAGTGGTTAAAAAGATAGAGCAATGTGACAGAGGGATACTAGAAGAAGGACGTTAGGCTTGTGGCAGCAGGATCCCCAAAGCTAGATGTGAGGGGGGACGTCTGAGTCAGAGCCAGATTTTTCCTGGGGAGGACCAGGGGACTCCCTAGGGTGTGCCAGCTATACAGAAGCAACACTAGGGTTACTCCATTTCTGGGGCTCTGGCTGGACAGTTAGGTTTCCCTTCTCTTCGGTTTCCTTTCTCCGGCACTTTGCTCTCCAGGTGCCTGGCAGTATAGAGGGCGGTGAGCGTGCTGTAGCCTCTTGAGTATCTCATCTTCCTCTGACTGTCCAGCATCTAGGGGAGGGAACAGGAACCCGAGGCCTTAGCACGCCTGTAGGTGTGTAGAACACCTGTCCCCTGGCTATAAGTGACGGTTGTAGAGAGTTGCCCATTTTACTCTTTGCTTAAAAGTGACTTTCCCAGTCACACAGTTACCAAGTGTCAGTGGTAGGACTTGGAGGATGATAGAACCCAGAGAGAAAACTAGAAAGAATGGACCTTGGGACTTAGACAAGCAATAGAAGTTTGGAGGAGGAGGCAGCAGATTTAGAACATTGCCAGCATGAGCCCAGGTATCACAAAGGCCAGAGGGTCAGAGCAAGGAGGGGGAGGGATCTTAGAACAAGGAACTCTGGAGATCTCAGAATATAGGACACATCACATCAGAGCCTAAGGGAGGGGCCTAGAAGGACGGAGTCTGAACTGACAGCTGTGAGAACTTAGATCACACAGCACATACCGTCAGAGCTGGCAGAGGAGAAGCAAGGGTTACAACTCAATGTGTAGAGCAGAGAGTGCCAGGGGTGGCGGTAGGCTGGGACCCTAGAGGACAGCTCGCCGAACATCAGAGCTGCAAGGTGACGCTTGACTATGTGGGACCTGGACCTGGCTCTGCCAGGAGGAATGCTAGAAGAAGGAGCAGAGGAAGCAGTGGGGAAGTATGTTGGAGCGTGCAAGTGCACACGAATCATTGGAGCCTGAGGAAAGACCAAGCTTGGGCTTGGTGGGGAATCCAGGTCAGAGGCCAGGGCACTTCCTCTTTGGTGCCCTCAGGCTGTGCGGCAGGTCCTCCCACCACTGAGAACGCTGTCTGAGACAAGATTTCCCATCCCATCACCAGATTTTATTTCTTAGCTCATACTCCCTTGGTCCCTTCAGTGTCTCCTCCAGGCGCCCCACTGTGTAGAGGGGAGTGAGGGTACCGTGCACTATTGGGTAACCCTTCCTACTCTCACAGTGGAGCATCTCGGACTCCTCCCGGACCCACCTGAGGAGGGACCCTGGGCCCAGGCACACCTGGCCACTGCAGTACCCTTGCCAAGCTGTGGTAAGTTACAACATTTGCCTGGGACTTACATTCCATATCAGTGGGACCCCAAGGCCAAGTCTCTGTCTCCCATGGTGTGCAGTACCTCAGACAAGGAACTCCAAAATGGAGACCGTCCGGGGTGGAAGGGCCTTGGACCACGGAACATCAGAGCCAGAAGGAGCCTAAACACATTGAATGTCAGATCTGGGAGAGTGTAAGGGCATGTGAGAATATAGACTGGAGAGGAAAAAGGCAAAAGGTGAGAAACTAGGGCAGGTTGATGCTAGGAAGGAGGTGCTTCAGACTAGGAAGCAGGAAGAACTGGAAGGAATGGTGGGACGACATAGAACTTCACAGCTGGGAGTGAGGAACCTAGAACCCAGGCAAGGTCCTGGCAGTATTGAAAAACGACTGCAAATATGCAGTGTTCTCCTTGAGGGCATTTGTCAGTGTCACAGTTGAGCATCTAGGAGCCTGCCGCTGTACCGTGCCTCGGCAGAGAATATTAACCTGGTGTCTCTCTCTGATTGGGCCCTGAAAACCAGTCGCACAGACTGAGTAGAAAGTCGAGTGAAGACTGAGAAGTAACACGTCCAGCTCATCATCACAAGATGAGTGTGTGTCTGAAGCGGGCCTTCCTCTTCTCTGTAGCCCGCTGCCTTTTTGAAGGAGCATTAGGACACAAGCTGTTTGACGCACAGTGTTTCTGAACTAGGTGGGAGCTTTGAACACGACATTACAGCAAATAGGCTTCTATAGTCATCGTCTGAAGGGACAGGACCTAGAACACAGAATGGGAAGATTTGAAGGGAGGGATGCTAGCACGTGCAACTGGAAATTCTAGCAGGTCCACGTCTTAAGGAACCATGGCGCTAGATCTCAGTGGAATGTTTCGGTCAGGGCAGAGGATCTTCCTTGGGAAGGCCCTTGATGCTCAGAATCTAAAGTCAGGTCGTCAGGCTCTTGGGCACCCTGTGTCTGGAGAATCGGGGTTCCCCTGCCCTTCCATTTGCCTCCTCAGGCGCTTTGTCCTCCAGGTGCCTGGCAGCGTAGAGAGGGGTGAGGTTGCTGTGATATATCAGGTAATTCACCCTTCTCTCGCTAACCGGCCCCTTGGGCTCTTCTTCAATCCCAGCCTGAGGAGGAGCAGGAAGCCCAAGGGTTCCCACCCCTCTCTTGTCCCCCCACTATAAGTGACACTTTTGGAGAGTGGCCCAGGCCACTCACTTAGAGGTTTCCTGGCTGTCGCTGGTAGGACTTAAGGCAAGGTATAGTTGCCTCCAAGTTTGGGTCTTTGAGTACTAGGCAGCATTAGCTTGAGAAGAGAATTTTGGTGGAACAAAAGGTGTCTGAGTGAAACAAGGCCTTAGAACAGAGAAGATCAGAGCCAGAAAGGAGCCTAGAACAAGAAGTCAGTGAATTGGAAGGGTTTTGGACATAACCAGCACTTGAGAAGAACCTTAGAACACACCAGTATCAGAGGTTGAGAGGAAGTGATTAGAACAAGAAATGATGTCATGATGTTAGAACATAACGGAGTGTTAACAGAGAACCCAGAAAATCAGGGCAGAAAAGTAACTTGGAATGTAAAACTCAGAGCTTAAACAAAGTGAGGGAGGGAGGTTAGAGCAAAGGCAAATTAAGAGGCAGGAAAAATTAGATTACAGAGCATGGATTGTCAGAGTGAGAACAGTAGAAATGAGCTTCACAGCTGTCAATGCAGGCCTTAAACTAGAACATCCCGAGGTAGGCCCTCAGAAGATAGCACATGGAGCGGCTGAGCCAGAAGGCAGCAGGGTCTGAACATGGAATCCACTATTGCTTGAGGGAGGGATGCTAGAGGGTGCAAACTGGGCAAGTCCCAAGTTAATGTCTATCGAAACCCAGAAGCTAGATCCAAGTGGAGAATGAATCAGGAGCATCCAGGACAGGGAAAGGACAGGAGAAAAGGGTCTTCTCCAGAAAACCTCCCATGATCACACAGTGTGTTGCTGGATGGAAAGCCATGGCTTGCACTACTGGGTCTTGTGCCACCTTAGACAAAGAACTATAAGGTGGGGCTCAAGACAGAATCAGCAAGATTTGGAGCATAGAGGAGCACTGAAGGCTGAAGGAACCTTAGAACACTGAATGTTAGAGCTGGGAAAGCCTTGGGCTACAGAGAGTGAGAGGTTGAGGGGATTGGCAAATATAGATTGGATGGCTGAAGCCAGCTGGAACTTTTTGAATAGAGAGCATGCAGTATCAGTGCTGGGAGGGAAGGAAGGCAGAAAGATGAAATACTGAAAGGAAAGAACAGAGACTATCACAGCTAGCTGGGAGTGGGGAACCTGAGAATCCTAGAACCCAGAATGTTCACTCTTACAGTGGGTGGGACTTGAAACCATCTGATAGAGTACCTGAGCCAGGACTGAGACTCATTAGAAATCATGACCCGGAAGACTTTGAACCCTACAATCCCAAGGTGAGGAGTGCAGTGATCCAGATGGTGAAGCTTGGGTTAATCACATCATTGGCTCAGCAAGCGTCTTCCCTGGGAGGCCTTGGTCCTCTCTGGTACCCTCAGGCTGAGCAGCAGTAGCTATACTAGATCACCCCAGCCTTAGCAACCTTTAGTTTGGTGGCGGGATATTGCAGCCTGTGATGACACCTACCTTTTCTCTCTAAATTCTCAGGTCCTTCATCCCTGTAGTTCTCTCCTCCAAATGCCCCACTGTGTGGAGGGGGGTGAGGGTACCGTGCAATGTCGGGTAACCTTCCCTTCTCTCACAGTGGAGCATTTTGGACCCTTCTTCTGGACCCAGCCTGAACACCTTGGGCTGGCCACACTCGGACTCCTCGCCACACAACTGCTGTAAGTTATAATCTTTGGGCCCCACCTGAGCCACCCAGTGGTTTAGTGATTTCCCCGTGTTATACACGTGTCAAAATCTGTGTCAAAGTCAGGACTTCAAGCTATGTCCTTCCGAGGCAGAGTCTCTGCTGTGCCATTTGCTAGCTTAGCCAAAAGTCAGAAATGGAAGGGTCCTTGAAATATCAAATATCGGGGGGGGGTAGAAGGAGCCTTAAAATACTAAATGTCAGAGCTGGGAGGGCCTTGGAATAGAAAAGGTGAGCGTCTGAGGGCATTTAAGAACCTGGAGCGAGAAGGAACATTAACCCATACTATGGGGAATGGTAGTGCTTGGAGCAAGTGCCTTACAAAAACCAGTAGAGTGTCAGGAGCCCAAAGGAATGGCAGAACTTAGAATGGCAAAGGGGGCCCATGAGGGTGAGAGGAACATAGAGTGTCCGAGCCAGGAACAAGAGGATCCCAGTCAGAAGGCCCTCAGGATGGAAAGCACAGGATGTCTGACCTGAGACAAAGGGAGAGCCATCAGAGATTCAGAAAGGAGGTGTCTAGCAAGGGCATCTAGGGACCTGGCCTTAGGCTAGACCCAGTGGGAGTCCACATTAGGTCCCTCCTACCACTGGCCAGCCTCACTTAAGAGGCAGGATTTCATAGTCCATTATTAAACAGGGGTTTTCTAGTGTTCCCTTTTCCTTGTTCTAGTTCTGCGACTTCCTGGTATCTTGGTATCTGCCAGTGTAAAGGTTGGGAGGGGTGGGGAAGGGGATGTGGTTTCTTTCAGGTCATTTTTGCTTCATGGAGTAGAGTACTTAAGCCTCTGGTACTCTCTCCTACTGAGTATGGCCTTTGAATCCAAAATGCACATCTTGTACACCCGCCTAGCCCTTGGCAGGGGAGAGTTGGGAGAGTTGATAGCCCAATCCAATCTTCAAGTGACTAAATAGATCATCACAGAGTGACCGTGTTCGAGTGACCTGACATTGTCACAAGCAGCCCACCCAGGGCAGTTCTGTCGGGAGGCTGAATTCCCCAGACCATCCCCTTCGTTGGATTTTCTACCCAACCTTTGCAAGCACTCTATCCCCACCCTGCTCCAGATGCCCTGCTGTGTAGAGGGGTGAGGGTACCGTGCATTACCAGGTAACCCTCCCTTCTTTCACAGTGGAGCATCTAGGAAGCTTCTACTGGACCCAGGCTGAGGAAGAACCCTGGACATGCTGTGGGGCCTCCACTACATTGCTGTAAGTTACAAGCTTTGAGAGTTGCTTAGTTCACATGAACCTGAGTCAGAGAGACTTCAAAACATGTTTCTGAACACTGTACAAGGAACGTAAGGGGGCAAACGGGCAGTGCCAACGGCCGTTGGAACGTAGAGTATCGCTGCCAGAAATAATCTAAACAAAGGGAGAGATGGAAGGATGTGAGGATACAGACTAGAGAGTGCCAGAGCTAGAAGGGATCTGAGAGCAGAGAAGAGAGTGAGTCGCTGCTGGGAGGGAGGTGCTTAGACAACTCCCAAGTTGAAATGTAATGGCGAAATGTTTAAATGAAAATGCAATACAACAGAGAAAACCACAAATTACTATCATCTAAGTCATTATGCTGGCTGTAGAAATTGCTCTTTGATTTTGACACAGCTGCTTTAGATTATAAAGCAGAGACTGTTAGAACCCAGAGAAAAGAGTGATAGAACTCAGACAGATGAGAAGCTTTAGAGAAAGGATCACAGAAGACCTTAAGACATAAAACTCAGTGTCAAAATCTGGAAAGGAGGGTTGGCAGAACCCGCAACTGGAAATTCGAGCAGGCTAGGAGTCTTAAGGATCTGAGGGGAAAGGTGTATATGAATCAAGCCTGAGGACCTTCCTTGGAGGCCCCTGATGCTCCCTGCTGGGGGGTGCTCCAGTTGTGCAGAACCAGAAGTCGGGTCATCGGGCTCCTGGGCATCCCGTGTCTGGAGAATCAGGTTTCCCCTGCCCTTCTGTTTGCTTCCTCAGGCGCTTTGTCCTCCAGGTGCCTGGCAGTGTAGAGAGGGGTGAGGTTGCTGTGATATATATATCAGGTAATTCACCCTTCTCTCACTAACCGGCCCCTTGGGCTCTTCTTCAACCCCAGCCTGAGGCGGGGCAGGAAGCCTAGGCATTCCACACCTCCCCTGCCCCCTGGCTATAACTGACACTTTTGGAGAGTGGCCTGGGTCACTCACTCAGAACTTGGACTTTTCCTGTTCCTAGTTGCTAAGTGTTGATGACAGGACTTAAAGCAAGGTCTGGCTGAGCCTGTGTTTGGGCCTCTGTGTACTACACTACTATTCTGGCTTAAGAAGAGAACTTTGGTGGAACCAAAAGTGGCTGAGTGAGACAAGGCCTTAGAACAGAGAAGGTCAGACCCCAGAGGGGAACCTAGAACAGGGAATCATTGAGTTGGAAGGGCTTTGAACATAGAAAGATGGTAGAATATAGGTAGAACACAGGGTTTCTGGATGGGCAACCTTAGAACGTGTGACTGCACTTTAAAGGAAGAACATTGTTTCTGAGCAGGGAAGGTAAAAAGAGTCAGCAAAATGGATTTCACTGCCAGAATAGGAGAAATGAGTATGGCAGTTAAGAATGCAGGCCATTAGCTTGCAACCCAGAGCTTCTCAGCTCTCCTGAGATGGGGCCATAGAACAAAGTGACCTGAAGGTCAGCCAAGGGCCTAAGCTTCCAAGGAGGGAGAGTGGAGGTAGGAATCTTTGAATGTCAAAACGATTGCTTTCTTAGCAATGGGTTTTAACACAGAGAATAAATACAATGACAGAGCAAAAAAGGAACTTCATCTGCCCATCCCATTAAGCTGGGAGAGTCGTTCTCTTCCCTTCATCATACCTCCATTTCCTTTCATCTCACTCTCTCTTTAACTCTGGCTTCTCTCATCCACCGAAACCCTCCTCTTCAACATCACCAAGGATACCCCAATTGCCCAAGCGAATGGCCTTTTTTCAGAACTCGTTCTTCTCTGCAGTCTCAACCCCCCTCTTCTAGATATTTTCTTCTTGAGATTCTAGGACACGACTTCATCCCAGTGGTTCTGCTACCTCATCCTTCTCTGTTCCCTATGCTAGATCTTGGCCAGGTCATGCTGGCTAATAGTGGCTGGCCCCCAGGATTTGATCCTGACCACTCTTCTGCCTCTAGATTTGATCTGATGAGCTCCTGGGGTTTCAACGATCATTTCTATGCTTATGATTCTTTTTTTCTTTCTTTTTTAAAAAAATTATTTATGTAAAACTTAGACACCAAATCTAAGAAAAGGAAAAAAATAGGAAGAAAAATTGCCATGTGCACAGCACACCTCAAGGTTGTTTTGATAGCATTATTAGTGATGTATATTGACATGGTTGTTAATAGCTTACACTTCTTTTGAGAATGGTTTGCTCATATCCTTTGAGTACTTATGAATCAGAAAATGAATGGCTTCTGGTCGTACACATACATATACACATGTGTATATGTGTATATATGTATGCATGCTCTGTGTTACAAAGCAAATTCATATAATATGATGCTTAATATTAAGATCATGAGCCTGTTTAGATGTATTGTGGGATATAGTGTGAAATGTTGCTCCAACCCTAATTACCACCAGAGTACATTGCAGTTTTCCCAGTTGTTTTTAATTATATAGGGGATTCTCCCTTATAGAGTTCCATTGTTCCTATTTCCTCATAGTCTAGTCTGTGTCATCAGTCCATCCCTCTATTTTTCAGCAAATACCAGATGGTTGATGACAGATACTTTATAATGTCGTCTGAGGTTTGGAAGGGATAGTCTCCTTTCATCCCTACCTTAGTATTTCTCTTGATATCCTAGAGATTATAAAACTTGACAAAATTTATTTGGAAAAATACAAAGTATTCATTTGAAAATTTGACTGGTATACCAGTAAAATTGTAAATGAGTTTTTATAGTATCATTTTGACTAAATTGGCATGGTCCCAGCATGAATACTTAATGTTTCTCTAACTATTGAGGTTGTTCTTTATCATGTTAAGAAGCACTTTGCAATTGACAGGAAAGCTGAACTTCCAAACTTAACTTGGGGATAAATGAACTGTGACTTAGGTAATTACACAAAATGTCAGTCATGATATAAAAAAATGGAATCAATTACAGAATAGAACCAATTAAATTTTCACATCCCTGATACAAATTCGCCTTAGTCATAATGAATGATTTCTTAATTCTTAATTCTTTTGACAGGATTTTATGTAAAATTTTTAACTGATATTCATTACTAATATTAATCTACAGTTCTTCTGTGCTTTGTCCTTCCATTGTTTCAGTCTTATGACTATTTGCCTCATAAAAGAAATCCGCTGAGGTGTTTTCTTTTTCAATTTTTGAAGTACTGGTACTAATTGTTTTAAAAATATTTTCCAGAATTCTCCGGTGAATCAAATAAGACCAGGTTGTTTTTTTTTTCCCCTTTGGAACTTCCTTTTTAAAATTTCTTTTTAAATTGCGTTATTATTATCTTTATCTGGTGTTCTTTTAGTTTGAATAGTTTATATTTTGGATTGTATTCTTCTACTGGTCTATTTTCATTTTTGTTGGCATGTAAATGTATGATAATTATGATAATTTTTTTGGTTTTCTGATTTCACTTTGTTAATTTCCTATTTTTTATTTGATTTGATTTTCTGCCGTTTAAATCAGATCAGATAAAATTTAATCAACTTCTCATCTTTTCAATCAGTAGCTTTTATCATTCCTTTAAGTTTTTGTTGCCAGTTTTATTTCTCCTCTGATTTTTATTATCTCCTTTTTTAGACTTATTTTAGGGTTTGTTTACTTGTTGGATTTCTAATTTTGTTAAAATGAACATTGTTTATGTATGTTTATAGGGAAATGATTTTTCTCCTGAAGATTACTTTTTCTGCATCCCTGAAATTACGATATGAGGTTTCCTGTTAAATAATTATTATTTCTATGATTTGTTCTTTAACGATGAAATCCTAAGAGCAGGATAATTTTTCATTTGCATCTGTGCCTTGTGTTTATGTTTCTGAGAATGACTAATATTTTTATTGTATTATGTTATATAAAGGGAGTTGATTTTTTTTAAAAGGCTATTTCTGTCTTTTTACCTTTGTTTGCAACACCTCTGTGACAGATTATAGTCAATTTTTGTAATAGCTTCATGCTGGGAAAGGTATATGTATTTTTAGCATTCTCCTTCAAAAGACTCTCTGATTCTTCTTTGTTTTTTCAATTTTGTTTTAGGGAAGCTAGGTGGCAGAGTAGAAAGAAGGCCAACTCTAGAGTCAGGAGGATCTGGGTTTAAATCCAGCCTCAGATGCTTGATGCTTACTAGCTGTGGGACCCTGGTGAAGTCCCTTAAACCTAAATGCCTTGCCAAAGAAATACATTTTGTTTTAATCAGTTAAGATCTACTTTTAACAAAAAAGTTCAAAGTATCCACACCCCTTTGAGAACATAAAAACCAAACCTGTTACAAACTTGTATATTAACCATCTCCTAAAAAATTGACCCATTCTGAGTCCTTTACCCCTTTATCATGGGTAACATGTCTCATTTTAAGTCCTCTCCAATTGATCATTAGACTGAGAAGTTTAGCACACTTGTGGTCTATTACCGCTACCACAACTTGTTTATCCGTTCCTCATTTTATGGACACTTCCATAAGTTATCATCCTTGGTCACCTCAAAAAGTTATAAATATTTTCTAAGAGCTTTTTTTTTGCTTAGAACTAATTTACTCTTCCTTTAGTTCTTCCTCCCCCTTGTCCCCTTTTCCTTGTATTTCCCTATTGAATGAAATGTAGTTCTATATACTCTTGTATGTGCACATTCTCCTCCACCCTGCTTTGACTATTTCAAAGGAGAGTGAAATTCAAGTGCCAGCTACAAGCCCCCCCGCCCCAGTCCATACCCTCTACCATATTTGTATAGATATCTACTTGAGTTCTGCAAATATGTGAGATAGTTTTCCTTGACCTTGCTTTCCTACCCCTTTTTACACAGTTTATTTAACTACTTCCTAACTAATGAGTATCCGCTTTATTTCTAGGGCTTTGCTATACCCAAAATGCTAATATAACCATTTTTGTCTATGTAAAATATTTGCCCCTACGATTGAACTGTCTGGGATAAATGCTCTTTCATTGTATTGCTGAGTCCAAAAGTACATTTTTATGACTTTTATTACTTTACAATGTTTTCAGATGGATGGAATAATTTCTTTTTTTTTTTATTAAAGCTTTTTATTTGTATAACATGTGTACGGGTAGTTCCCCAGCATTGATCTTTACAAAGCTTTGCATTACAAATTTTACCCCCAGTCCCCTCCCCTAGATGGCAGGAAGTCCACTACATGTTAATAATGTTGAAATACTTGACAAGTTATGCAAGAAAAATCCTATCTACAAGAAAAAAAAAAAGAAAATCAGAGAAAGGCAACACAATGCAAGCAAATATCAATAGAGATCATGAAAATGTTACGTTGTGGTGGTCCATATTTCATATCCCTATGGTTTTCTTTAATGAACAATTGGAACTGATTTGAGACAATTCTTTGTTGCAGAGAGCCATGTCCATCAGAATTGATCATCATGTAATACTGTTGTTGCTGTGTATGATGATCTCCTGGTTCTGCTCGTTTCACTCAGCATCAGTTCATGCAAGTCCCTCCAGGCCTCTCTGAAATCGTCCTGCTGGTCATTTCTTACAGAGCAATAATATTCCATAACATTCATACACCATAATTTATTCAGCCACTCTCCAATTGATGGGCATCCATTCAGTTTCCACTTTCTAGCCACTACAAAAAGTGCTGCCACAAACATTCTTGCACAGGTGGGGCCCTTTCCCTCCTCTAAGATCTCTGTGGGATATAGGCCCAGTAGAAACACTGCTGGGTCAAAGGGTATGCACAGTTTGATAACTTTTTGAGCATAGCTCCAAATTGCTCTCCAGAATGGTTGGATCCATTCACAGTTCCACCAACAATGTATTAGTGTCCCAGTTTTCCCACATCCCCTCCAACATTCATCGTTATCTTTTCCTGTCATTTTAGCCAATCTGACAGGTGTGTAGTGGTACCTCAGAGTTGTCTTAATTTGCATTTCTCTGATCAATAGTGATTTGGAGCAACTTTTCATATGACTAGAGATGGTTTTAATTTCATCATCTGAAAATTGTCTGTTCATATCCCTTGACCACTTATCTATTGAAGAGTGGCTTGAATTCTTATATATAGGAGACAATTCTCTATATATTTTAGAAAGGAGGCCTTTATCAGAACCATTCAATGTAAAGATGATTTCCCAATTTGATGCTTCCCTCCTAATCTTGTCTGCATTAGTTTTATTTGTACAGAAACTTTTTAACTTAATATAATCAAAATTATCCATCTGGTGTTTAATTAGGATTTCCAGATCTTCTTTGGACATAACTTTATTCCATCTCCACAGGCCTGAGAGAGAAACTATATTACGTTCCTCTAACTTGCTTACAAAATCACTCTTTATATCTAGATCTTGAACCCATTTAGATCTTATCTTGGTATGTGGTGTTAGGTATGGGTCAAGCCCTAATTTCTTCCACCCTAGTTTCCAATTTTCCGAGCAGTTTTTGCCGAATAGTGAGTATTTATCCCAAAAGCTAGGGTCTTTGGGTTTCTCAGACACTAAATTGTTAAGGTTATTGCCTAGATTGTCCTGATAACCTATCCTGTGCCACTGATCGACTGCTCTATTTCTTAGCCAGTACCAAATGTTTTGATGACCACTGCTTTATAATATAGTTTTAGATCTGGTACAGCAAGGCCACCTTCATCTGCCTTTTTTTCATTAATCCCCTTGAAATCCTTGACCTTTTGTTCTTCCAAATGAATTCTCTAGATCTGTAAAATAATGTCTTGGGAGTTTGATTGGTATGGCACTAAATAAGTAGATTAGTTTGGGTGGTATTGTCATTTTTATTATATTTGCTCTGCCTACCTATGAGCACTTAATGTTTTTCCAATTGATTAGGTCTGATTTTATTTGTGTGGAAAGTGTTTTGTAGTTTAATTCGTATAGTTCCTGACTTTTCCTTGGCAAATAGCTTCCCAAATATTTTATGCTATCATCCGTTATTTGGAATGGAATTTCTTTTTGTATCTCTCGCCGCTGAATTTTGTTGGTAATATATAAAAATGCTGATGATTTATGTGGATTAATTTTGAATCCTGCAACTTTGCTAAAGTTGTGAATTGTTTCTAGTAGTTTTTTAGTTGAGTCTCTAGGGTTCTCTAAGTATACCATCATGTCATCTGCAAAGAGTGATAATTTGGTTTCTTCATTACCTACTCTGATTCCTTTTATCTCTTTTTCTTCTCTTATTGCTAAAGCTAACATTTCTAATACAATATTAAATAGTAATGGTGACAGTGGGCAGCCTTGTTTCACTGCTGATCTTATTGGGAATGGTTTTAGTTTGTCTCCATTACATATGATGCTTGCTGATGGTTTTAAATAGATGCTACTAATCATCTTAAGGAAAAGCCCATTTATTCCTATACTCTCTAGTGTTTTTTAATAGGAAAGGGTGTTGGATTTTATCATAGGATTTTTCTCCATCTGTTGAGATAATCATATGGTTTTGTTAGTTTGGTTATTAATGTAATTAATTATGCTGATAGTTTTCCTAAAATTGAACCAGCCCTGCATTCCTGGTATAAATGCTACTTGGTCATAGTGTACTATTCTGGGGATGACTTTCTGTAATCTCATTGCTAATATCTTATTTAAAATTTTTGCATCGACTTCCTTCCGGGGGTGGAGCCATGGTGGCGGAGATCAGACAGGATTCTCTGTAACCTCCTCTAACCTCCCCTCAAACCAACAAAATATGAAGCCTCTAGACTGATTCTGAAGCAAAAAAA
>JAJPUD010001185.1:0-14653 GCA_023553655.1 Myrmecobius fasciatus | reverse complement strand
AAGTGTTGTTTTCTTCAGTTACCTTTTTAAGCTCCTTTTGTAACTGGTCAATTGAATTCAATTGGATGCACTAATTAATAGCTCTAGCAGCAATACATTAGTGCACCTGTCTTCCTGTAGTCTCTCTAATAGATGACATGTTTATTTCTAGTTATCTTTGCCAACTTGATAGGTGTGGAGTAAATGATTTTTCCTAACCAAGTGTGCAATATACCTTCTTCCACTGTCCTCTAACATTAGTAGCTTTTACTCTTAGTTCATATAACAATTTTGCAGTATATGAATGAAAGAATATGGATTTATTAACCACTTACTATGTATGTGTTCACACACACACATACACACTGGGCTAAGTGCTAGGAATATAATTAGAAAAGCAGCTCCTGCTCACATTTTAATAGGGGAAGATAACACCTTAAGGAGGTTTTAGCATTGTCAGGTAGAGGCACCTTGGGCTTGGGTACAGAGATAAAGGATATGGAAATACAGCTCCTTTAGTGACATTTCTATTGATAAAATCATATCTATTTTGCCACTAAACCATTTAATGCCATCAAGGCCTTTGGTTCCAAAAATCGGCTTTTCCCACTCTTTAGTAAGTGGGCTTGCTAAAGAGACGCAAAATGGCTCAAGCCTCTCATTTTGCAGGTGAGAAAATTGAGGACTAGAAAGGGGAAATGATGTATCCAAGGTCACAAAGTGACGAAATAGTAACTGTTAGAGCTTGCTTTGGTTCCAAATTGGCTCTTTTCTACTATGAGTTATTTTGAATGCAATGTCTCTATCTTAAGGGCCATTGGAATAAAATCCTATCAAGAAGTTGGCTAAGGAGGGATAGTAAAACTAAAGAATGGGATGCAGAAGTCACAAAGTCCAATAATTCTCATGAAGAAGAAAAAAGAGGTTTTGAGATGTACAGGGAATGCACCAACCAATTTTTTTCAAGCTATAGACAGAAGCTGGAAGCGAAGAAAGTAAAGGGCTTGAGTGCAGTATGATATTGTTAGTGTGGTGCCAGGAGTGCTGGTGCTCAGAATGAACTAAAGTTGTTCTGAAAGAAATTGAGGCAAAGATGAGGACCAAAGCACATATGAACTAGACGGTGGAGAGAAGGCAGAGTCTCTTCTCTTGCTGCTACTTATGGTCTGGAAATGATATGACACCTCAGTCAAGTGAAGAGATCTAAGTAAATAAAAGCTGCTCTTCATTTCACGCCATTTAAGGCAAATAAATGATATCAGTTTGATACAAAAAACTGGTGGATGGAATTGTTTAAATGCATTTAGTGATATCTGGGAGAATAGGAGAAGTGGCACAAGATGAGAAAAGAGTAATTGTCCCAGTTTGAAAAGGGGGAAGAGCAAACTATAGGCCAGTAAGCTTGACTCCATTCCCAATGAAGTTTTAAGATTTCATGATCCAAGATTTGGTTAGTGAACATCTAAGAAAAGCAGTAAGTGATTGCTTCATCAAAAACAGGTCCCTCCAGAATTATTATATTTCCTTTCTTGGTTTTTTTGCATATGTTAATATTATTGTGTGGTCTGTTTTGTTTGTTTCTATGCTTGATTGTGCTCATTGTTTTCCTAATGAAGCACCTTCCTATTCTCTGGTACAAATCCAGCTCAGAGTGAATGACTTTTCAATTATTGCCATGGTCATTTTGCTCAGATTTTATTTAAGATTTTTGCAACAACATTCATTAGTGAAATGACCAGTCTATACAGTTTTTTCTTTTCTTTTTTCTCCCCAGTTTTGGTTATCAAAATAATATTTGTCACAAAAAAATAGCTTAGTAGAATGCCTTCTTTCACCATGACTGAGAAGAAATTTGTACTGTGAGTATTGTTTCTTTAAATATTTCCTTGAATTCATTTAAAAATTTGTCTGTCCAAAGTGTTTTCCCCCTTAGGTAAATGATTAATGGTTTGCTGAATCCCTAAGATTCTTTAACATCTCCATTGCTTATTTGGGTATTTTATATTGGTGGTTAATTATCTATATTCCTTCAGCTTATTACTTAGTCTACTTCTGGATCTGTATTGGTTGCTTGCATTCTTATTTTTATTGTATAAATTTCTTTAGAATGTGTTTAATATTCCTACCTTTTTATGTCCAAGCACACAACTGGGTTTTTGTGTGTGACCCTGAGCAAAATTCTGTTTGCCTCAGTTTCCTCATCTGTAGTATGAGCTAGAAAAGGACATGGCAAGCCACTCCAGAATCTTTGCCAAGAAAAAAAACCCAGAATTGGACAACTGAAACATGGCTGAATAATAACAAAGGTACTGTGTGAGATGTTGAAAAATGTGCTATTTTCCAATTTTAATAGAATGTTTTGTACTTCTTCATTCCCCTCTAGTGTTAATTTGATTGAAGTCTTGCACCACAGGCCTACCTTCCATTTTTCTGCCCTATGCCAAATTCTCTGAATTAATGTTAACCATGCTTTCATTACTTTTTCCTCTTTTCCCCTTTTCTTTCTCAGCCCGGCTAAGAATGGGGTTCTGGATCTTTATTGTTCCCCCTTAACTTGAGCAGTGTCCATTTGTGTCTTCCTTTGCTATGAAGTGTTTGTTTATTCTGCAGTCCACTGACATTTCTGGGCTTGACTTTCCCATTCTATCTCTGTGTACATCAGTTGCAGCAGACTGTGCCTACTTCTGCTTTCCATAGCTTTGTATCTGGTTTGTTTTGGGAGGGTCCTTATACTCATGGAGCTCCTCCCTGAATTATTGGTCCAGGATGACAGTGTGTCTATAAAAATTGGCCTGGTTCCAACACCATGGCCCGAACCTACTTTATGCCCTGCATTAATCACTTACCTATCCTTTTTTCTAAAGTTTATTTTTATTTTCAAAATCATTATTCTTCCAACTCCTCTTATCCCTCCCCACCAAAAAAACAGTCCACATTAAATTTCTAAAATGCCATTTCTAAAAATGGATATCACTTCATACATATGAAGTTCATCACTTTTCTGTCAGAAGTGAAAATGTCTCATTTTCATTCTACTGTGACTGAGTTATTGGGGTGGGTTCTAAAGTCTTTCCACGTCCTTCTCTGGATTGTATCATTGTATAAGTTGTAATTCTCAGTTCCCCCTGCATTAATACTAGTTTCCTCCACTTTATCATTTCTTATGTCAAAATTCTATTACATTCACATATTAAAATTTGTTCAGCCATTTCCCCAACAGGATGATATGCTCCTTGATTTTCAGTTTGGGACTACCACAAAAAGAAGAGCTCTAAAGATTTTAATCCCTATATCCTTTTTCTCTTTCTTTAATTTTTTGGGAGTATAGGCCTATTACCTAGACATTCGAAGACTTAAATTCTAGTAGTTCCTTGGAGGGTCTGTACATTCTCCCACCTACAAAAGTTCTTTCCCCAACCTCTCCTGGCAGGACTATGTTGAGCACCAGGGATACAAAAAGAGGCCAAAGATATCCCCTGCCCTCAAGGAGCATACAATGTAAAGGAGGAGACAATGTGCAAATAAATATATACCGAGCAAACTATGTATAAGGGTAAAGAAGAAATAATGAATAGAGGGAAAGCTTCCTGTAAGAGGTGAGATTTTTTTTATATAAGTTTTCCCCTCAATTACATGTTAAAAGGATTTTAGTTTTTTTTGTGCTAAAATTCTGGTTTAACCAGCAGATGCTGGCGATTGTAGCACAGGAGAGCAGCTTTGGGCCTCCAAAGGGAAGCACCCTGTACTTGTTCCCTTTCTCTGTTTACAGGGGGTTAAGCGTTTTGATGCCTACTTTCATACCTTTGCTCTCTTGTCTTATTTCTCTAGCTGGAGTTTCTAAAATGCTGCCATAAAAATGGAGGAGAAGAGATAGCCTTCCTCACTTGCTCTTGTGGCATCCTCACTGCCACCAATGCTAGTTCACTCTTTACCAAAGGTTTTTCTGAAGCTAGTGGTTTTTGTTTTCCTGATGTTAACCATCTTTAGGAATCAAACCTAGTAAAGGTGAATCCCTCCCCTATGGATTTTAATTGAAAGTTTTGTGTCTGTGTTCATTGGCAAGATAGGTCACTGTTGCTTTGCTTAGTCCACCTTGTATCACTGTGTCTTAAGCGGAAACTGCCTGTGTGACCTTGGACAAGTCTCAGTTCCTTATTATAAAATGAGCAGATTCAACCAGATTCCTTCCAACTCCACATCTACAAGCCTGTTTTCTACCTTGCTTTGTGTTGCTGTGCCTGTAACATTCTCCCTTTTCAACTTTATCTCCCAGAACCTCAGGCTTCCCTCAAGACTGAGCTTAAACTGCAATTTGATCCACAGGAAACAACAAGAGAACAACACTTCACACTAAGTACCAGGCAAACATCAGATCTTCTTCCAGGTAAAGTTCTATTTTTATTGCCTAGGTTTGGGCCCATCAAGGAAGCAACAACCACTCTTCTTGTAGTATTTATGTATGTCTTCACCACTTATCATTTATAAAACCAGCCTTTCAGCTTTATATTACTACACTAATGTAGTACGATAGTACATTATGTACGTATAAATATATGATAAAGTCAAAGTTACCATACCTATTTATGAAAGTACTGTGTCCCCCAGCAGAACACAAGAAGCGTGAGAGCAGGGACCGTGGGTGCTTTTCCTTTGTATTTCCCCACCGGACACGACACAGGGAGCGAACAGCTGGGCCTGGAGTCACAAAGACCTAACTTCAAATCTGGTCTTAGACAGTTACCAACTACATGACTCTCAGCAATCCACTTAAGTTCCATTTCCCTGATGCACTGGGGAAGAAAATGGCAAAGCCCCCCAGCATCTTTGCCACAAAAACAGTTTGGCACAGTAGTAAGAACTTGAGGATGGATTTTGATTAAGGCTATTGGTTTCTAGTTCCCTTATCCTTACCAGGTTTAGCTTTAACTAGCTTTTATATTTGTTTCCTAAGTGGCATGTTAATAATATAGAGAAGGCTTATTGAATAGGAACAATTGGAGGTGGGCCTTGCAAGAAGCTAGGATTTAAGGACATCAGAGATTTGACATTGGAAGGAACCTTCAGATAGGGTCCAAATTCACTCTGAGATTGGGAGAAGTTATGATGTGGCTAGAGTCTGAACAAGGCATAGGATCAGGATGAAGAGGCTTCCTGGAAATCGATTGCCTACCATTTAGTACACTGAAACTTACCCTTCTTACATGGAGGGAGAAGTAGAGAGACAGCAATTGTTCTTAAGTCTTGTAGTCATTTCAGTGGACTCCAACTTCCACATGACCATCTGGCAGCCAAGGAAGCAGATGTGACCTTAGGCTTCATGGAGAAGGGCCTGGCTTGTCTGTCATCTGTGACGTATTAAAAGAGCAATTAGCTTCGTTCTGTTAGGCTTCAGAGGCAGATTTAGGCTTTCTTGGAGGCAACGCCTAGAAGAACCCTGGTCAGCTCTGTTCTGGGTCTTCTTTTTGGAAGAAAAATCTCAGTGGCTGGCGACTCAGGTCCCTTCTGACTGAAATTCTGTAAATAGTTTAGTTCTTAAAAATATAATAATAGATCAGTGATTAGGATTGAGTATCAAAGTAACCTTGTTAGAATATTTCAGTGCCATACACTAGAGAGATTTAGCTCAATGATAAGGGCCTAGTCCTTTCTAGACTGGGGAGAGGTGTCAGGATATGATTTTCCTCTCAGAATCCATTTAACCAACCTATTTTTCATAATCATTTTCTCTCTTATAATTGATGGAAAGATACAGATTTTCTTGCTTTTCTATAATCCCATTTCACAATATTGGATACATACTTTAGCAGGAAGAGGTATAACCAAGGAAAAGTAAAACACAGGAGATGAGGCATGAAGGGGGCAGCTGTCATGTGAACAAGTGAAGCCCTACACTCGCAGCTTTTTACCAACCCTTTTTTCCCCCATGGCCCTGGTTCCCTTCATCAACAACCCATAAGGGTCTCGGTCCAATTTGGCCTCGGCCTTTTCAGTACATTTAAGAGTAAAGCTAGGGATGGTCCCAGACCCGTGATTTTTACCCCCAAGCAGGAACGTTCCCATGGTATTCCCAGCATCTTGGACTCTTGGTGGAAGGGTGCTGATATTTTTCTTTTGCCACCTGGCTGCTTATCTTCAGGGTCTGTCCGGACCCTTCTCTCCCTGTCGTGGAAGGCAAGCTCTCAGGCTCCCTACACCTGAAACCTTTATGTGTTGTTAAGTCCAACCAAAGAACAAGTGAACATATGTGTCTCCCAAATACAGTGTTTACATTAGGAAATTCATCTTTTGAAACGGCCTTCTCTGTCTCTTGGCACTATGGCCTTCCTGGAAGGTAGATTATCAATATAAATGTAAAATGACTTGTTCAGGAGCTCAATTACAAACTCATAAGGAGTCAATGTCCCCCACTGGTGAATCTTAGATGAGGAACCCAACACTGACTGGATAAGAAGGCACCATCCTGGACCAAAAAGCAGTCCAGCAAAAAGGAGTAGAATTTTGTCATGAAATGTGTGTCAAAAGAAATCATCTTGTACCAACAGAGTATCTTTCAAAGGCTATTAAGTGGGTGAAATCCCAGATCCCAAAATGTTTTAAGAAAATGCTTCAGTATCTTTTTGCCCTATGAACTGGTAAAAGTAATCTCTTTGGCAATGGAAACTGAAAAAAGAAATCTAGGAACTTCAAAGTATTTACTACTATGACAATCCTTTGCAAGGTATTCCTTGCTTTTTACATCTGTTTCTTTTGCCAAAGCTATCAAAATTTCTGTAAAGTGAATCCAAATTTCACTTTATTTCCATTATAAAAGTAGACATGTATTCTTAAGGGGGTGGGGAAATCAGTCAGTAACCTGGACAGAGAAATCATGGTGAGGAAATGACAGCCTCTTCCGAGCATTTGATCCTTCTTTTTCCAATTAGTGCAGCCTTTTGTCATTCTTTGCCCAGTCTTAAAGAGCACTAGAGTTAGCATCTTGGCCGCCGTCCAAATGCCATCTCTGGCCAAACTTCTTATCCATGCAACTCTGGGCAAATGACTTACCCACTTTGTGCTAGTTTCTTCATCTCCACAATGCAGGGATTGGACTAGATGTTCCATGTCTTAGAGTCACACGGAACTCCCAGTGTGATTTCTCACCTCTCCATCAGCAAAAGAAGCTAAAACACAGGCATTAGAACGAATGCCTGCCCATACCCATCTTCTGTCACTGCTGCAGCTTGGCCGGGTACTGGGTAAAATGGCTGAGTTTCTTTGATTTGCATTTGTTAATAGATTGTAGTTCTTCTTGAGAACAACTCAAAATCTTGGCCACCTATTCTACTGGGGAACAGGCTTTAGGTCCTATATAATTTATCCTGAATATTATCAGACCTTTGTCAGTGATATTTGATATAAAGATACTTTCCTTTTATGTGAGAAGTAACTATTTTATACATACCCATCTATATCTATATCTTTGAGTAAAAATTTACTCCTAGTCTTAAGTGTAAAAGGCACCTTTGTTGGCTCTCCTCTGTACAGCACGCCTTTTATTACCTGAGTTACCCATCCATTTTGAGTTTATTGCAGTCTTGTGTAAGTGCTAACCTCATTGCTTGTAGTGCCCCTAAAATTCTTGTCGACTGGAAAGTAAGTTTTTCTTATAACACGAATTTTTGTTTTTTATAAAATTTTCTATTTTTCTAGCTCTTTAAAGCAGTGCTTTGTTGGTTTACTTAGCATTACCCAACCCTAAGCATCTCGCCACTTTTTGACAGCATGACCTTTTTTTAAAGATATATTTTGTCTTAAGAAGCAATGTACATAAGTCTTAAAGGTACTGATGTCAGGCTCTTGACCTTTCTTAAGTGAGAGCTAATGTGGGAGTAATCTTAGAGGAAAAGCTTCTTCCTGAGCATGAGACTGCATCTGGGACTTGAGGGAAGCCAGGAGAGAGAGAAGAAAGTCTTCTAGGCATGAGAGACTGCTGCCAACGTGTGGAATCAGAAAGACAAACAAGGAGACCAGTGTCACTTGACTGCAGAGTCTGTGAAGAGGAAGAAAATGTGAAAATACTAGAAAGGTAGGAAGGGGCCAGGCGTGTTATGAAGGCCTTTGAAAGCCAGAGGAGTGAAGGATGGATGGATTGTAGTGGGAAGGGACTTGAGGTGGGGAGACTAAGGCAGGAGGGGGTGAGAGGAGGGTGTGCATCTAGGTGACTAAGAGAATAGTGGGATCTTATCTAGTAATAAGGAAGAGCAGAAGAAAGTAGGGTTCTGAAGGGAAATAAAAAAAAGTCAGTTTGGAACATGTTAAATTGAAGATGTCTAAGAGGCACCTGGAAATGGAGGCAGAGAGAAAGGGTAGGAGGGGCAAGCAGAACCGGCCAAGAGTTGATAATTGAAAGCCTGAAAACAAATGAGATCTTGTGGGGAGGAAAAAAAAGGGAAGTCCCAGACCAAGCCTTGGGGGCTCCCCACAATGAATGGGCCTGACCTGGATGAAAATCCAATAAAGGAAGCAGACACGCAGGACCAGACCTAGAAGGTGTAATGTCACAAAAATCTAGGGGAAAAAGGCTGGCAAGGAAGGTCTAGGAGGATGAGGATCAAGGAAAAGGACAGGAATCTGTCAATTAAGAAAGAATCTATAACTTCTTGGAGAGAACACTTATGCAATTGCCCTTCCTTCCAATCACTTCAACTGAATAGTTCTTCAGTTCTGAAAACAAAACCAAACAAATACTTTCCTTTTACAAAGCACCTGATTTACATTTTCCTATTATGCAGAAGAGAAAACTGAGGCTGGGAGAGACTGCCTCCAGAAACACACTGTTAGGCTGCAAACTCCTAACCCCTACTGGTTACAGTGAACAATTTCACAGAAAAAAAACATCTTCAGGAAGGAACGAAATTATGTTTCAGAGAACAAAGCAGTTCAAGATGCAACCCACTGTGCTATACTTGGGAAGTTAATCATTAATGGAAAAATGGTGGGACATCCACTTAAAAAGAGATATTGGAAGGATTTTTTCGAAGAGGACACCTGCACTGCCAGAAAGGTAAGTAAAGAGAGCCTCAAAAAACCAACAGATTGCTTTTTAAATGGACACAAAGAGAGAAGGGTGAAAGCACATGGCATATCTAAGGGGGGGGGGCAAAACAGGCCTGAAAAAATCATGGAATAACTTCCACAAAACCCTGTCTAGGAGTGAATGGCTGCATTTGTGTGACTACATGAAAGGATCAGAGCACAGAGGGGAATCGGTGATGTGTCCCAATCAATAACTCAGGAAGAAGAGAGAACCTAGAGGAGAGGAGAGGTAGAGGGGAAGAAACAGGGAGCTCTTGTTTCAGTAGTATAAGAAGGGTACCACTGAAGAGTGCTCCCATGGGAGAAGATATACACTCTATGAAGGGAGATAGGGATCTTACAGTGCCAGGATTTGGTGCTTAGAAACCATGCATCCCACCTCTGCAGAGCTCTTAGGGGCAAGTTACCTCCTGAAGGGGAGGGGAATGCCACAGAACCAGGGAGAAAGCAAAATTCCTACTGTATGCCAATAACATAGAAACTTTAGTGGAAGGAACCCAAAATAGGCACCTTAGAAGTATGAATGCCAAAAGAGACAAAGTCTAAAAAGACAGGAAAGAATAACATGTATCAGTTCCTTTTTCTCTTTCTCTCATTACATTTAGTTTGGTTTACAGAATAAGACAAAAAAAAGTAAACCAACTCATAACTTTTAATTGTATGGGACTATTCAATTTAAAGGTGGCAAACTGAATATGAAAACAACATCTCCCCTCCCCCCCGTTGCTTACAAGACATATACCTAATAAACCAAACCCGACATAGAATAATGATTATCTCAATAGATGCAGAAAAAGCCTTTGATAAAATGCAACACTCATTTATGGCATAAGGAAAAAGAAGTAGAAAGGGACCTTTTTAATATCATGGAAGCCATCTAACTAAAACCAAAAGCAAAAGTCATATGAAATGGGGACATAGTAGAACTTTTCCCCCATGATTATTTGATGCAGTATAACTAATAAGAAGGAAAAGAAATTAAAGGTATAAAGATATAGGTAAAGAGAAGGACCTATCCCTATATTCAGAGAAGATAGGTGATCTGGTAGGATTTTCAAAGCAAACTAAGATACTAAGTAAGACAATTAATGGCTTCAGCAAAATTTCGGGCTACAAAATAAACTCTGAAAAAACCAACAAAATACCAAAGTTAATTTACACTTTTAAATACTATGCCAATCAAATTGTCAAAGGCATATTTTACAGAACTTGATTACATAATAAAATTCATGTGGAAACACAAAAGATGCACTAAGGGGGAAGAACAGTTATAGACCTCAAACTGTATTGTAATTGAGACTTTGGGTACATCTGGTATTGGTTAAAAATTAGAGAGACAGAACAGACAAGGGTGAATCAGAAACAATGGAACTTAATAACCCAATGTTCAATGAACTAGAAAACATAAATTATTTAGGAAAGAAGTCCTTATTGAATTAAAAAAAACCCATCCAGGACAACACTAAAGCAACCTGGCAGAAATCAGGATTAGACTAACAATTTACACCATATTCCCCAAATACAGCTAAATAGATCTATTACCTTAAACTTAGAGACCATACTATAAAAAAAATTAAGCAGATGCCACCTATCGCAGATATGTGTAGGTTGTATGGGGGAAAATGTTTGAGATCCAGTTTTTCTGCTAATTGTTTATCTGACTTGTTTTATTAAATGGCATTCCCCAATATATTAGTGACAAAGGACATGAACAGAGTCTTCTCGAAAGCATGCTTCTATTACTACCAATAATAGAAGTGTTAGTGAAAACAACTCAGACATTTCACCTCACATCCTAAAAATTGGCCAGTATTATCAAAGATGACAATAGTCAATTCTGGTAGGGGTTAGGAGAAGATGGGCATGTTGATGCGTTGCTGGTGGAGCTGTGAGTCAGCACAACCCTTCTGTAAAGCAATGTGGAATTATAGAAATAGAATGATTAAAATACCTATCATCCTCTTTGACCCAGAGATTCTTTTACTAGGCTTATAGGTCCAAAGAAGCCCTCGCTCAGAAGAGAGTCCCCATGTAAACCAAAATCTTTTTAATAGTACTTTGGGTAATAGGTTATTTGCTATTGACTAGGGAATGGCTAAACAAAATGTAATGGAAGAGAACCGAGGGAAGATCTACATGAATTGATATAAAAGGAGATAAACAAAGCTGAGAAAACAATGTATATAAAGACTACAAGGGATGTAAAACTACAAAAGAAAAGGTAGGTCAGCAAGTATATTCAGACCTTTTCCCTCTTCTATCTTTTCAAAATACGATTTGTTAAAGTAGAATGCCCTAAAAACCCCCATTCTAATCAACCCAAACTAATTATCCATTCCATTTTAGAACTGGTGAGAGTTTTTTGGAGAATAGATTTCAGAGATAAGATATGTAAAGTGTTAAAAATTAAAACGAGACAAGAAATTGTAGGATCATACTTTTAGCTGACAAGGATTTTATGAGGTCATCCAATTCAACCTCCTCATTGTACCCACAAGGTGGAGATTAGTTGGGGAATTTGCTTAGATCACACAGAAATGGCAGAGTAACCATCTGAACCATGTCCTCTGACTACAAACACAGTAACTCTTTCCAACGCTTCATACAAACAAACTCGCCAAGTTAATCCAGGAGCAACAACATGAAGCTCCCCTCAAATCAACTTCAAAATTTGTGATGTTTAATTAATTCAGGAAATATTTAACACAAATTATTTTAAGTAGGAGGGAAAAACAAGGGCACCCCAACTCTAGCCCTACAAGGGGGTCTCTGGTACATCATGCCATCATGGGGAAACAGTGTGAGGCTTGGATGTACACACACAGAAACAAGAAAATGGGCAGGCAGGATTAGTCATAAGCAAAACAAGCTCTACCTTTGGAGGGCCTATTCATTAAGGAAGGATTAAGGGAAACCCTGTGGTCAGAGTTTGGGGAAGAGGAGAGGAGCATTGGAGCGGGCTTGTTTCTTAATGTTGAGTACATTCTCTCTCTTGCTGATTTCTTTGGGGAGGAGAATGTATCTAAAGAGAAACCATGCACCAAATTAGTGTGATACCAAACAGCTCCTGATTTGAACCTTTTTTGTGCTATTTAGATGGTAAGCTCACTTGCTTCTGTGCTACTGGAACTCAAATGCTCAAAATGTAACAATCTTTAAAATTTGACTTTAAAAACAATCATTATTTTAAATTTCAGTATTCTAGGGCAAACCTCAGGATGCCCTAAAGCCCAGTTATAACTCTGAGGTACAAAACTGAGGTTTTCTGATTCTGAGAAACAGTAAATCCAGTATTCAAACTTTACTTGGAAGTTTTGGAAGTCTTTTAGACTATAGTAAGAAGACCAGATTCTAGTGATGGGTAGCATTACAAGGCTAACCAATCTAGCAATCCTTCCTATCTGTCCTGAATTAGGACCTGCCATTTGTTTTTCTTTCTAATTGCATAATTAATTTTGTGCTGTTATTTGTTTTCTTGATTACAGTCCTTTGGGCTAGAATCAGTTTTGTTTGGTAGAGGATACAGATAAAATGACTGAGGAAATGCATCTGGCAAGGAAACAAAAACCTTTCTATTGTGAAAGGGCAGCTTTGCAGCCAGCAGCCTTCATGCTGAAACCTGTGCTCCCTCCCTCCCCCACCAAGTCAATTTCACTTGCTTCTTCTTGTCCATTGTACAGGGTGATCCATTTGCTCAAAACTTTTCATTTAATTGCCATGGAAATTTGATAATTTCATCTGAAAGGAGGGTTGAAGCAAACTCAGGAAGAGCTCCGATTACTGAAAACTGGAAAAAATTAATCTTGATTAAAGCACTTCCCCCATGAAAATGGGGACCTCCTGAACTCTGTGAGGGTTGATTACGAGGAGGCCATTCTTTGGGGAATGCAATAACTGTACTTCAGGATTTTCCAGGAATATTGGAGCATTGAGTGGAGACATCAAAAAAGCCCTTTAAAGGTGTAATTTTGTGGAATGTTGGCAAAAACTTACTCTAGTTCCTCTTGAAAACGAAGTGCCAAAATATGTAGACTGCTTTCCAAGTCCATGATGTTGGAAGGAATGTCTGTCAGCTGTCATCACCAATAAAGCTTTCAGTCTGAAAAAAAAAGAATTCAGAGTATCAGAGGAGATTGATTGTTAGTTTTTAAAAATGCATCTCCACTGATTCTTCTTTTTCGGAATCTGGTTCAGTTTCTTTGCTTGAGTTAGTTATTTCAAACTGAAGGACTGGAAGGAATTTGCAAAGATTAGATTACTTGGTATTTTTGAGTGTTTTCATGACTATTAACCCGATGTCACTTTGGACAAGGAATATAAAATCTAAAAGCACATCTACACATTAGAGGCTGATTATAAGTCTATATATGATATACACATAAATGAAATTAAACATTGCTATAAATATCTAGACTATTATGTAAGTGATTTCCTATGTAGGACAACTGTTATAAAACTAATTCCTAATTTCTCCACTGTTAAAGAAGAGTAGCTATTGTGGAATGAGGATCAGCAGAATGGCAGGTATCTTGTGACCTAGTCCTCATTCTAACGCCATGTAATTTGCTTCTTTGCAAGTTCTATCTACTGCCTTCTAGGGCTAAGCACAAAGCTAAGGCCCCTCTGTTTGTCTTCCTGTAACATGATTTCATGAAACCACCAAGGCAGGAGAGGTGGTCAACTAAAAGCATAACCTTTAAACATGAGTTTTTTCTTTAAGTTATGAATTTAATCAAGAAAAAACATTTAAGGTAAACAGTAGGTTCTCGGCCAAAATGGCCGAGTGAAAACATGACTCTGCATCCTCCTCCGATCTTCTCTCAAAACAACAATAAAATAAGCCTCTGAACTGATCTTCAAGTCAACAAATCCAGAAATATTTGGACACCACTTTCAGATATCTCTGAAGAACTTCATATCAGGTTTAACTCGGACAGAGGGATAAACAGTAGAATCAGGTGTAGGCCGGAAGTAAGGGTGTGGTACTCAGCTCACTATGGCAGAAACTCCAAATTCCAAACACCTGGAGTTTGAGGCACTCCGGACACTCTGCCCTGATTGGGGGCAGGTGTTCTAGCAGACTTGCCTTGTTTAAGGAGTAATTCGGACTTAGTCCTAGCCCCCACCGGCCCAGCACCATAAGTTAATTTGCCGAACTGCCCCAGGGCAAAGAACTTCAGCCGCCCTTTTTAAGCCTTAAAGAGACATCCACGCTGTCTAAAAAAAAATGAAGAAGCAAAAGAGAGCACTCACCATAGACAGTTTCTATCAAGAGAAAGAAGGGCTGACCCCAGATCCTGAGGTTCCTTTAGACAAAACTCAAGAGAAAATCAACAAGGACCATCACTGGTCCCCTTTTCAAAAGGCCTTTCTGGAAGATTGCATAAAGAACCTCAAAAGAGAGCTGGAGGATAAATGGGAAAATAAACTGAAATCAGTGCAAGAAGGATATGATGCCCTCTGCAAAAGAGATATGAAAAAGACACCAATGTATTGAAAAATAAAATTAGTGAAGTGGAAAAAGACTGCAATGAACAAAAAAATTCAATTGGCCAGTTACAAAAGGAGCTTAAAAAGGTAACTGAAGAAAACAACACTT
>JAJPUD010001184.1:396895-479709 GCA_023553655.1 Myrmecobius fasciatus | reverse complement strand
AAAAAAAAACCTGTATAAAATGTCACTTTGTTGTGGGTTAGCCTATTTGAAGGACTCAATTATTTCTTTCTGCCTTAATTAAAAGTCAGAAGGAAAGCACCATTTACATTTACTTTAAAAAAAAAAAAAGCAAGTTTTCCTCCTCGGAAATGCATGACAAACACTATATCTTTAGATAAATGCACATAAAGCCCACAATTATTTTTAAAGTAATCAAGCTATGTTCAACATCACCCCTTGGCTTAAAAGATCTTTAATAAACAATAAGGCAACACCGGCAACAAAACTTTAAATCACATTTTTATCTCACTGCAAATTCAGGGGACAGAAATTGTCCTTCTTGATTCCGGCCAATACTAATAGACTTGTGGAGAGCCATCTGCATCCAATCCAGAGAGGACTATAGGGACTGAATGTGAAAGACAACATTGTATTTTCACCTTTTTTGTTGTTTGCTCGTTTTTTTTTTTTGCTCTCTCATTCCCCCCTCCCACTTTGATCTGATTTTTTTTGTGTGGAATAAATATGGAAATATGTAACAATTGCACACGTTTAACCTATATTGGGTTATTTGCTGTCTAGGGGAAGGAGTGGAGAGAAAGGAAAATTTGAAACACAAGGTTGCACAAGAATGCTGAAAACTACCTTTGCATATATTTTGAAAAATAAAAGGCTATTTTATATATAATACACACACATAAGAATCACCCTTTAGATTTAGACTGTCTCATTGTTTAAATGTGTAAAAAAAACCCAAACCCTCAAATACTTAAAATGTGCTCTTTGGTACTTTTTTTATAGATGGGCTTGAAATAGAGCACCAAAACTGCCAAGAAAAGAACATCCTACTTGACCCTTACTTTCTTATCCCCCTGGGTTTCTGGATCCACATAATAAACTATTTCTATGCTACAATATCAATCATCAGTGTTATTAGATCAGTCATTCATCTTACTTTCCAAATGCCTACAAAGGCACTGAAGTATAGATTATTGAAGTTGTTAGACTATCTGCTCAAAGATTGAAAAAAGGTAAAAACTGTCTTAAGGTTGCCAATAAATGATTGAGTCTAATGCGAATGTGTAATGAATAAAGACGAGAGATTCTAATTTTTGTAAGAGATTGTAGGCTCTGTTTAATAAAGGAAAAGTTGTTTTGCAATGTGTTTTAATAAATGTTTAGGAAAGTACAGTTTAAAAATTTCAAATACAGTAAATATATACCATACTTTGATTTCTAATTACATGGACAAACCCCTGTTTCAAATAAATCCTTCTATAACTGATTATGTGCAAAATACCCAGTTTCTGAAAGAGTTTATGGAAAATTATAAACAGTTCCATCAAACTGTGATATGGCTTATTTAATGATATACTTTAAAATGAAGCATAAGCTTCCCAAAGCCACTACTTCTCTTGCTTGCAAAAGTCTCCACATGAACATTCTAGTTTCATGTTACAATAAATTTATTGCAAATTTAATACTGTCACAGAAACTAAGAAATTCTCTTGAATAATTACCAATCTTATCAAAATTAAATAACTCAGATTTATTGGTACTAACTGTACATCTGCAATAGTATGCAGAAAACTTGGCTTGATAAAGCCATCCAATTCAGATTGGCTAAGTTGATGCCCTGCATGTTACTGGATGTGCAGGACCTCAAACATCCCCATAACCCTTTCTCTACTTCACATGTCAGGTTCTTGGAAAGACCAACAAATATTTACAGAATGGAATGTATAAAAGAAGCAGCCGGCTGGAGTCCCAAAGCAGGCCTGCAACAGGAATGAGGTGTATTTTGTCTAGATCCACTCAGCTGAATACATAATTTAAAAACTATACTCCTTTCTACACTGTGTGAACTAATCAGTCAAATAACAAGGTCCTATGATAAAGCCAAGTTATCAATGCAGCATCTGAGGTCCCTCTGTCTAAAAGCATGTCTGATGCTTATTTGGCTCTCCAGGAGATCAAGTACCATTAAATAGCTATCCAGTATGTCAAAAATAAGCTTGAATTCAAAACCTTAATTGTCATCAAAATACTCGAGTTTTTTTAGAAAGGATTTTCTCCATAAATTTTTGATCCATATCTACTATTTTAGACTTCTATAGTATTCAGACTTCATCCATTTATGCAACTCAGTGGTAGTTTAAGTTTGAGAAAGCTGCCAGGAGGCAGTAAAAGCGACTTGCCCATAGTCATATAATTAGAATATGTGAGAATGAGGGTTTTTCTAGATTCTAAGGCCAGGTTGGCCTGTCGTTTCTCTGCATTGTTTCTCATTAAGAATTAATAAATATATTGGGTCACAGGAGTTTAGAAAGTCATATATGTATTCATAATTGGATGACTGTGAACCAGTTCTGTCTTTCAAATAAACATATATTTGTTAGTTGCTTTCTAAAAGCTATTTTTAAAAATTCTAAAAACTATTTTATTTCTAAAAGTTATTTTAACTCATCACCTTGTTGAATCCTGAAGGAAATTCTTCCCAATTTGTCAATCCCAATTATACCTACACTAGTGAGGAAGCACACTATTTAAAGGTAATATGAGTTGAGAATATTGGAATAGAATTCTACCTAACCTGGAAATAAATTTCTAATAGTGTGTTAAAACTTTGAAAGACATTAATGGTGAGCAAAGCTCTCTCATTCTCCAGCATATCAGAAAGGGTTTAGACTTTGTCTGAGCTATCCTATGAAAAAATCCAGGACAAACTGAACAGGAGGGGAGGCTTGAAGGGCCACGCAAAAGCTCCACAAGCAAGGAGATGTTGGAATCCTAAAAAACTGCCCTTCTGAAGATGGTGACCTTCAGAAAATCCAAAGAAAGTTAGAATACAGAAATCAACTCAGTTAACGTGGCAAGAAACTATTCAAAAACATGTAGTTTTACATGAAAATGACAGTAAGCATGCTAGTTACAGGAAGACTTACAGAAATGACAGCATTTCTTCAAATGCTTCAAAGCCCTCATGAGGAAGCATTCCCCACTATACTTCAACTCTATCTTATATCCAAATAAAAAGCCTCATCAGGGAAACAAGAAACACCTTATTCAAAATACTAGGCTTGTTCTGAACTACAAAAGTTATGTCCAGATAGTTCCAAATCCCAAAATATGCAATAAATTAGACCGACTAAAATTACATCTAAGGCAATCTTCTCAACGTAGTGTAGATCTAGTTTAGCCATTGTATTGCAAAGTAATAAGGAGCAGTCTTAATAGCAAATCACCCGACTTTGGTGGGTTCTATCTATACCTTCCCCAATATTCTATCTGAGGCCATTTGGTATTGCATATCTCACATGAAGTCATGAGTTCACAGTAGGCTTCTTTTATGAAGCAAATGTGTTTTATAAGTCCTTACACACACTTTGTTCAAGAGCAAATCTATTATGAACAGGCAGATATTCATAAGTAGGCTAAAAGGAAGGCTAAGATTAAACAGAACGAGCAACATAGGTAGGTCAGAGGACACCACCACATTTTCTAAAAATAGTTAATCAATGCAGACGGAAACAGTAACCCTCCCCTCCAATTTTTGCTTAAATTATGCAATTCCCAAGCCATAGTCAGCACCTTCAAAACTTCCTTTTTTGCTGACTCAAGGCTAACAACTATCACCTGAGTGCTTCCCAAAACATGCAACTTGGCTGTGATCTTCACAAAACTTTTTCCCACCATTTATTTTGACATTTTTAATGTGGCTACAGCTTCAAGGCATCCACTGACCATGGAGGCGGCCTGATTTTTAAAATACTGGTCCACATCACAAAAGCAGACCCAAATTCTGGGAGAATGTAGTTATTAATCTGTGTAAGTAGAGCAAGGGAGGGTGTGCAAAGCTGAGCCTCGTAGAGTTTTATTTTGCAAGGGTCATTAGACAGTTTTATACTTATCCCACATTTACATAGGATCCAAACAAACAGGATATACAGAATGAAAAGGTCTAAAAGTGAATTACTGGTTCAGTTTTTACTTTCAGCCAAGTTTACTTCACTTAATAACAAAATAGTAAAGTTTTTGAAAACTTCCAGCACCTTCCTCTTGTCCTTTATTTCAAATTAAATGATAACAGTTTAAAACTATAATTTCCCTAATGCAGAAAATACTGGAAATAGTTCCTAAATGATTTTAATGACAATGACCAAAAAAATCATGTTAAAGTATGCTTGGCTCTACTTTAGAAGATGACAAATGCTTAAAATGTATTATGCCTTGAAATTCAAAGCCTTGTTTTTAACATCTGGAAAAAATAAAGTTATAAGGCAGAAACAGACCAATGACATTCTGAATTATTTATAAAGGAGAACATTTATGAAACATTTGGGAATATGCATTTGCTTCTATTTCTTGATACTTTCCAGAACTTCCTAAAACTTTTGAGGATTAAAAAAAGTGACCCCAGTTCATCCCACAAAGCCAACATAATTTTTAAAAATTCAGTGCTTTTTTTGATGCTCAAATTAATTTGGCTTTTAAAAGTGTCTTTTCCTTCTCCCCCAAAAATGTAAGGACTGAATTTCTTGAAAGCCTGTGTCCTACATGATATAATTAACAAAGGAAATCTTTAAGCTTTGTCTACGAGGTATCTGCAGAGTCACATCTCATTCTGTAAACAATATTTTGCTAACACCCCTGTCTGAAAATCAAAGTAAATGTTGACCTCTTCCAGGCTACAAGCTGTCACGGCTTTTCTAAGGGATACAACGGAATCCTCGTGGACTGTGTTCCTTCTTGACTTGGGCTGAGCTGTCATGGATCCCAGTCACTCATTCACATGGTCACTTATTGCTGCTTGCTAGTGTTTGCATGATAAGTAAGGCTGTAGTTCCCAAAGTGTGGTATTAGGCACTGGCACTACGGCACCCTCCACAAGTTTTGTTCACTTCTTGCCTATAGCTCTGAAGCTGGATGGAGCACTTATAGATCCCAAAAGTGTTTATCAGCAGGTGCCTGGCCTTTGATTGTACTTCTTCCCATTCAGATGAACTGCCAGGTGCTACAACAGGAGGAAAGAAAAACACAGTTGGTAATTATACGTTAATGAATGAACATATAGGAGAGATCAACAACTTTGTTTTCTGGGAGGAAGTGTTTTGTTAACAGAAAAGAACTATATATAGGAGCAGTAGTAATAGTAATATTATACATATATACATATATATATATTTATTAAGAACATTAAAATAAAATAAATATGTAGTAATTAGCATTGAATACTACATATTTGGTGATGGCATATTATTTTAGCACATGTATGTATTTCACAATGATATATACATACATACACATAAAATATACATATATACTGTATATACATGCATCTATCTATACACACACACACACACACACATACACCACATATACATACACACAAACATACACTTACTGTTACTACTCCTACTCTGGACCGTGTCCATAAAGACCTTGGATTTATGTGTCATTTATTTTCCACCCTCATCATCTGGTTAGGCTGCTTAAGATTTAGAATTGTATACTTGCAGCCAAGTAACAGAGCAGGTAAGAGTGAGAAAGACCCAAGTAAGAATGGTGGCTCAGACAATTATGTAACTCTGGGCAGGTCAATTAATCTGTCTGTCTCAGTTTTCTTATCTGTAAAGTAGGGATAATGGAAGCACCTACTTCCCAGGGTTGCTGTGAGCATCAAATGCAATGATGTATGGAAAAAGCTTTTCAAACCTTAAAGTGCTATAAGGGGTAACTATTGAGTAAGAAGAGCCTAAAAAGCCCAACAGGGACAACTTTAAAAACATAAATGGCAGAACAAAAGCAAACTGAACAATGTAATTTTGATGACGAAACCTTCTTTCGTCTCCTATCCCCCATCCCTATGGTAGAGAAAAAGCATGAGTCTTTATTGTAGAGATGGGGAATTATGAAGATGGATTATCATGCATACTCTCAGACAATAACAAGATATTGTTTAGTTTCGTTAATTTCTGCTTTCTTTCTTTTTAAAATCTTTCTAGTCAGATAAGGAGATAAATGTATTTGGAAGAGAATCTGAAATAAAAACAAAGGGCTAAACAATTTAAAAAATAATGCCAGTTTACTGAGGCAACTGCAACTAGGTGGCAAAGTGACCACCAGCTCTACAGTCAGAATGATCCAAGTCCAAATTCAACCCCAGACACTTACTAGGTATGACTCTGGGTAAGTCACTTAACCCCAACTGTCTCCAAAAAAAGGAAAAAAAGTATCAGTTTACAAAAATGCCACATTTAACCACTCGGACCAACATCTCTCATTCCCACCTTCCATGTTTGAACTGTTAAAAAGATTGAAAATTTAGAACTGGAAGGGGCCTTCGAGGTCACCAACCCTCTCCTCTAAAAGAACTGAATCTAGGCCTTCCTTGATTGCAAAGTCCAAAACTTTTTTCCACTATGTCACACGACTTCTCAAGCACAGTCAAACTCAATGCAAGGCAGGAATCCACATGCCTGAGATCAAGTTTCGTGTTCTATCCATCAAACTAGCAAATCACTTAAATTTATCACTGCAAATTTTAAAAAATTATGGATCACAACTGGTTTTCAAATCAATCTAGATAGGAAAGATATATTAAACATTTCATCAATACTGTGAAAAAACTCCTGTTTTGTTTTGGTTTTTGGCTGAGCCAATTGGGGTAAAGTGACTTGCCCAGGGTCACACAGCTAGGAAGTGTTAAGTGTCTGAGATCAAATTTGAACTCAGGTCCTCCTGACTTCAGGGCTGGTGCTCTATCCACTGTACCACCTAGCTGCCCCTATTTTCTTTTGTGCTACCTTTTTTTTCCTCCCTTTTTTCTCTCATCCTTCATTGCCTTTTTTATTTATTTCTTCTTTTTTTTTTTTGCTTAACTATTCATATTTTTGATCAAGGGTTTTGTTTTTCTTTTAATCTCAGTGTGTGGTAGTAATAGGGATTACCAAAATGGGGAAGGGGTGTGATTTAAGTCACTTAACCCCAATTGCCTCAGGGGAAAAGAAAATAGTAACAACAGAAAATGCCTCAGTCTTGACTTCACTATCTCATTGTCAGGAGGTAGGTAGCATGTTTTCTCATTGCTCCCCGTCCTTTTTCTAATCTATCTGATTTCAATCTCTAAGCATTATTGAAAAACTTAAAACTTGAGAACATTAGCTTTGATGAAAGAAAATCAGAGCAAATATATCCAAGATGTGTTTATTTTCATCTTCAGATTTAAAACAGCAATATTTATTATTGCCTTGGCCTACACTGAAAGTATTCTGTTACAAACTAAATCCTTCACCCCATCAGCCAGAAGCTTTGCTCCATTCCACTCCTTCAAATTTGACCATAGCTGTTTTAATGTTGTTTCAATAAATTCCTTATGAGTCAGGTCTGTCTTTTGCCTTTTTCTTCCCAGTGTTTAACACAATACATAGTACATAGATCCTAATGTCTAATAAATGCTAGTTGACTCACTAGATCACCTACTAGCTAATTATAGTGATATAAAGATCACAAATTTTTCTTATCACATTACGGGAGCAACTCACCTAGCTGTAAATGTACAATGGCTGTCGTTTTTCCGGAAGTGAGAGACCAAAGATTTATATCTTCTACTGAATGAACATCTTCTATTTTCATCAAAGCTTCTTTGATAAAGTCTACATTCAAATGACTTGGCACCCCTACAAGTTCAGAATGTTTTGTAAGCAGTTAGCTTGTGAGGAAAAAACACACATACATACACAAATGCATATGCACTGTAAAATAAAGTTACAAGCTTGTTTAAAGTTTTCTAAGAGTAAAACAAAGATGTAATCAATACTACAAAATTACTCATCTGTCTTCAAATAAAAAAAATATTAAAAAACTAAGAAAGATTATGAGGAAGAAAATACAAAGATATTATTCAAGAATTAAAATTCACAGACAACGGTTTTGATAAAGCATGAGCAGCATTTAAAGTCACTCCAGGTAAACAGAGGTAATAACTGAATACAGTTTCCTAGAAAATTAGTACAGCCAAGCTTGATTTGTAAGAAATCTAAGAACCACTAATGGGACAAATCACAAAGAAGGCTTCAAAACAAGTTGCTATTTTTAAAAATGTTCTAAGTTTATATATTGGAAGCTTACATTTAAGCATGCAATTTACCATTATATCTAACAACCGAGAAAACAGTATCATGAAAACCTGGAGTGGAATTTTTGAATACCACTGATACTGCCTCCACTTCCAGTCTTCTTCCTTTTGGCTAAATCCTCTGCAATACAGCTTCATTCACCATCAACTCTCTCCAAATACTGAAATGAATCCTCCTTCTTTGGACTTCTCTGCAGCATTTGGCAACCCTGACCATACTCTCCTGGATATTTTCTCCCTACTCTGGGTTTTCATGGGACTGTTCTCTTGGTTTTCCTTGTGCCTATCTGACTCTTCTTGAGGCTTCTTTGCTGGACCATTATCCCTGTCACACTCATTAAACTTCTTTCTGTTTTGGTTACATCTATCTTAGTGATCTCACCAGCTCCCATGGATGTGATGACCAGCTCTACATAGGTGACTTTGTCCTGATATTTCTGGCCCTAGGTCCCCTTAGCTCCAGGCTCACATTACAAACTACTCACTGTTTATTTCCAAAAGGATGTCCTACTGGTGTCTTAAACTCAACATGACCAAAACAGAACCTGACTTTCCCCCAAACTCCTCCTCTTCCGAATTTTTCCACTGTTACCAAACGTGACGCCATCTCTCCAGTCACTCAGGTCTGTAATCTCAGTATCATCTCTGACAGATACTATCACAACAGGCAAAACTTCTGTTTCTGTCTCCACAATGTTTCTTAGATATGCTATCTTTTCTCTTCTCAGAGTAACTGACACACTTGAAATACTTGTCACCAGCAGTCAGACTCTTGCAATAGCCTCCCAAATCAGTAGGTTCCTCTACTCCTTTCTATTTCCTCATTCTAGCTGCTCGTGCCTTACTGAATGAATAAACAAATGCATTTAGCATTTATTCAGCACATACTGAAATTCAAAGCACTGTGCTAAGCACTGAAAATACAGAAAAGTTAATTCCTGTCTTCAAGAAACTCATTCTAAAAGGGGAGACAACTTATTTGGAAAGTTTCAGCTACAAGTCAAGTGGAAAAGTCCCACAGTTCTTGGGGTATATAGTAGCAGAGAAGAAAGAAATGCTGCTTCTTGAAGGACACTTCCAAGGGCTCTTTGGTTTAGGATTCTGGTATGTTCTTATCATCAGGGTCTGAAGAAAGATAGTGGTCAAGGTAGTAGGGAAGATGCTGAATACATACTGATTCCTGTCCTTCCCTTTCCACGGTTATTTTGTATTTTCCATGCCGAATCCATGATTACAATGTAAACTCCTTGAGGGCAGGTACAGCTTAGTATAGGTTTTGGTCCATAGAGTATTATTCCTATGTGTTTGCTGTTTGATGCCTAGAGTTTAAATTTTCAACAACAGGGAATTCATACAATCTGGTAGTACAGTAAAAATGAAGGTTGTTGTGAGGATTAAATGAGATAAGATATGTACAGTACTTTGCAAACCTTAAAATGTTATATAAATGCTTTTTTTTAGTCATCATCTTCCATTTTCATTGGGAGAACTGTTAGTATATTAGAACTGATCTGCCACAACAAAGCTCTAGTCTGATGTATTTCTTTCTCTAGTGCTAATTTCAGACTTTTGGCTTTTGCTTATTAAACTTCAAAAATGTAGCTCTATAATCTTTCTCCCCCTCACTTACCAGAGGAGGTTCCTAAATTATCTCTAAAATAAATGCCATTAACTATTTCTTTTTAACCTTGACGAGTTATGAGTGGGTTGGATACATCTTGGCACTTGCCATAGATTCTCAAAACTTTTGGAAGGCAAATTAAATTTGCTAAGGGGTTCTTTGTCTATATTCTTCTGGTTTATGTTATATGCATAATTATTTCACTCAGAAATGATATAAAGATCCTTTAGCAAAGTTTCTGGAAAGAGACAATATTTACATTGAGTACTGAATGTAACTATTAGTCTTCCATAGTATTAGTCTATTGGAATCATTTAGATTGGGTAACTTCTTACCTTTTAGGCCTCTTAGAATTAAGTTATCATATAATAATCTGGAATTTCACCGGTGCTGGTGCTGTCTTCCCTCATCCAGATGGCAACCCAGAGAGATATGCTTATCAGTATGTACCTAGCATCTTCTCCACTGGATCTAAGTGTTCTAAGTGCCCTCTGAAGTTATTCCTTGATTTACAGATGAGGAAACCTGAGAACTACAGAGCTTAATTGACTTGCCTGAGATCACAAATATCAACTGTTGGTCAGAAGATTTGCTTAGATCAGGGGCAGTTAGATGGTTCAGTGGATAGAGTGCCAGGCCTGAAGTCAGGAAGACTCATTTTCCCAAGTTCCAATCTGGCCTCAGACACTCACTAGCTGTGTGACTCTGGGCAGTTCATTTTACCCTGTTTGCCTCAGTTTCTCCATTTGTGACATGAGTTGGAGAAGGAAATGACAACTTTGGTATCTCTGCCAAGAAAACCCCAAATAGGGTCATGAAGAGGTGAACATGAATGAAAAACAACTGAACAACTGCACTGAATCATACTGCCTACCCTCTATAGCTTAATTGCAGATTTGAGAGTTGTGATAGCTGGTAAGTTTATCACCTACAGCCAGCCTGGTGAAAAGCTGTTCCAAATTTAGCTGTATTGGTATTCAGGTGATAGTCTGTCACTGGGCAGCTGAAACATCTTCAATTAGAAGAACCTGTTAGAGCTCTTGCCTTGTTATTATATTCTCTGAAAAACCAGTGAACACCTCCATGACAAGAAGGGGAATTTAGTGACGACTTTCACACATGGGGTACTATTAGAAAATAGGCTCTCTGAGATTAGTTTGTAGCTTACAGTGAAGGACAAAGGATAAAAAAAAAAAAAAAAAATCAGTGAAAATGCTAATCAAAATACAGTTTTTAGGGGAAATGTGAGAATTTTACCAAGATGTTCCAAATCTAGCCTCATGTTACAATGGTTAAGTCAAGATCAGTACTGATATCTGCATAGTATCTTTCTCCCCAGATGTCCAAAAAGTTCTGAATCATCTCTTCTGAAATTACAACATCCTAATCTTCCTCAAAGAAAGGATGTCAGAGTCTGTATTTGAGAAGTGCCCCAGTAAAGTTCAGATGACAACACACATAAAAGCAAGTTTAACACTGATCTTACCTTCCAATATAATAACGACTGTGTCCCAAATGATTCGAAATGTTGTAAAAGCCACAAGTAATGAGAATATATATGTACAAATGGGATCGGCAATCTTGTATTCTGGCTGAAAGGGAACAATAAGGATTATTTAAAAATGTAGAGACACCTTTTTCTTAAAGAAAAAAAAACTTTCCCACTTTTCTATGTAAATTGGCACAATGCTATTGAAAAATTAAAAAATATACGAAGCAGAGAGGAATTCTAGGTCATTCAGTTCTGACACCTTAAGTAATGCAGCATTCAAACTACTCCAGAAAGAAAAAAAATCACAGACATTTATTTGTTTAATTCTACTCAAGATAGATCTCCAAATACAGAGATTGTCTCTTATTCCCTTGGTAACATGTTTCAGAATCTCACAATAATGATAAAATTAGTAACTTCTCTAATGAAATTTAAGCTTATTATCTTTGATTTTTCATAACAATATCAGAAAACAGCTGTTCACCAAAAAGTCATATACTGAGGCAGCTAGGTGGTATAGTGGATAGAGCACTGGCCCTGGAGTCAAGAAGAGTGGAGTTCAAATCCAGTCTCAGACATTTATTACTATCTCTTTAAAAAAAAAAAAAAAAAAGCCGTATTTCACTTTTACCAACTTAAAAATACTCAGAAAATATGCTGTCATGAATAGAGAGTTGGCCAAAAACCCCTGAATTAAAGTCCTGTCTCAAACAGCACATTCTATGACTAGCAGAAGTCAGAGGACTTAGCTGGGAAGATCACCTTAGCTCAGATGTTCCCAAATGACATCCTGAAACTGCCTCCCAGGACCTCTGTGACATGGTCTAGGAAGAGCAGGGTTTACACTTCCCACCAATAAGCCTGGATGTGGGACTCAGCATTGCCATTTTCAATCTCTGCTTCCTCAGAATCATTTCAGAGGAAGCAGTCTGAGCTCCAAAGCCAGCTGAGGCTGAAAAAACAGCCAGGTCTCCCACGGCCTGAATCCTGTTGAATTTTTTGCCTCCTAACATGATATTAGGCAATCCACTTACTGATTTCATGCTTAAGGCATAGAATCTTTTCCATGCAATCACTATTCTTTAATTTATAAAAATGAGTTGTAAATCTGTATTGGTAGAAGTAATTTCTAGGACCCCTTAATTGCAATGAAATCACTGGTCCAAACCAGCCTCTGCTCCCTGCTTCTTCTCCCTCAAGTCAACTCAAGTTCTGTAATATTTTCTTCATTTTCTTCCAAATATCAGAGGAATTGACATTTACTAAATCCAAGTTCTATTATTTAGTCTTTGCCTTAAGGGCAAAACCATGGAAGTATAAGAGGAAGTATTCATGATAACTAGAAAAAAAGGCCAATTGCCCAGTATGTCTGGGATGTAGAGGATCTGAGAGGGAATACAGGTATAACCCATTATTAATTGGTTCCTAGAAAATGATATTGGGCAAAACAGTATTAGAGTGGAGCTTAATTCCATAAAAACAATATTTTAAGGGACAATCACTCAAAAAAAAAAAACTTGTGTTTAACAACTGTACATTGAGAGTTTGGTAATAATATACTAACAGCTTCATTAGGGAACTGCACTCTATTTGCTTGAGAAAACCTTATGTAAGGTATGCCTATCCTTTGAAAAAAAGGATAAAAAAGTAGTTGAGGGGCAGCTAGGTGGTACAGTGGATAGAGCACCAGCCCTGAAGTCAGGAGGACCTGGGTTCAAATCTGGTCTCAGACACTTAACACTTCCCAGCTGTGTGACCCTGGGCAAGTCACTTAACCCCAATTGCCTCAGCAAAAAAAAAAAAAAAAGTTGAAGCAAAAAGTAAAAATCTTAAATGTGGTCTAAGGAATTTGTGTTTGATTGTAGCTATGGGGGAAAGCTATTGAAAGGCATGGAGCGATATTAAACCCAAGCATCAGATCTTATGTGTAGATCTTATGTGTTCAATATTTCGCTTGAGGGACATGATTAATTTGGTTCCTCAATCACCTACATTGCCTTTTCTTCTCAAGTTAATTATCCTGTGTATATATATATATATGTGTGTGTGTGTGTGTGTGTGTGCAAATTTTTTTTAAAACTTAAAAGTCTCGGGGCAGCTAGGTGGCGCAGTGGTTAGAGCACCAGCCCTGAAGTCAGGAAGACCTGAGTTCAAATCTGGTCTCAGACACTTAACATTCCCCCTAGCTGTGTGACTGGGCAAGTCACTTAACCCCAATTGCCTCAGCAAAAAGCAAAAAGCAAAAAAAACAAAAAAAAAAAAAACAAAACTTAAAAGTCTCAACAACTAAAACCTAATTTTCCATTTACCATCTCATTTACCATCATTGAAAAATGTGTACCCCTGTGTGGTGAAAAAGCACATATTTTAACACTAATATAAATATCTGGATTACCTTGAATCGAATGATGTAGGCAGCGATCAGCACCCCGATACTTTGCACCAAGTCTCCCAAGGCATGAACAAATGCTGCCCTCACTGCAAGGCTGTCAGTTCCTTGGCTATGTCCATGCCCGTGCCCATGCCCATGCCCAGGACCTGTGGTAGGAGAGTTTGGCGGAGGGGAGTGGGAATGGGAGTGATGGTGACCAGATTGATTCAACAGAAATCCCATTCTGTTTTTTTAAAAAAAGAAAATATCATTATTGTTCCAAAGAGAGAAAAAAAGGCAAACTTATGTTACTAGTCTCCTATTAAGGGGACACAAAAACCCAACAATGTAACATTAATGCCTATGGCATATTTAGACAATGACCAAAAAAAAAAAAATGTGTTCTATATTCCAGTGAAAAATTATTTTCTTACTTCCTTCTATCTGGCACATTCTATGACTAAAAGTCAGAGGACTTAGCTGGGCAGATCACCTAAGCTCAGATGCTCCCAACTGACAGCCTGAAACTGCCTCCCAGGACCTCTGTGACATGGTCTAGGAGGAGCAGGTTTTACACTTCCCACCAATAAGCCTGCAAGTGGGACTCAGCAGTGCCATTTTCAATCTCTGCTTCCTCAGAGTCATTTCAGAGGAAACAGTCTGATTCAGCAGCTCCAAAGCCAGCTGAGTTGAAAGAAGAGCTAGTTCTCCCTCGGCCTGAATCCTGTTGAACCTTTTGCCTCCTAATTCTTCAGGAATTGAAGGTAGCTGTTTTCCAGAGCCTGGAGCAAAGCCAGCTCCCTTGTGTTGCAGTTAGGGCTGGGAGACAAGGGAGGAGCGTACCTCCTGCCACTCCACCCCCCGTACATCCATCCACCTTTCTGCGCTGGTAACCACCTTAAAAGGAGGGTGACAAGACATTCTGCAGGACATGTGGACGGGCATGAAGTAACCCAAGTACAACCAATAAATGAGATGTATATAGGAGTTAAGAGGACAAACAGGAAAACAGGGAGGGAAGGAGAAGACAAAAAGGAGAAGATGGAAGGAAAAGGAATGGCAAGAAGATAGATGTAAGAGAAACATGAGGAGAAAGAATAAAAGGACATAGGGTGACAGCAAACAATTCAGCAAATTCTTTTGTTTAATCACCCTCTGTGAACCCATCAATATTAGGTACACTGGGATTTACAACCTTACATAGGTTATTTTTGGACAAAACAAATACGTAGGTGGCTCCATGTTTGGTTGAAAAAATATATATAATGATAGCAACTAATTAAAAACAGCTTTCAGAAAGTGGGACCTATTAAATTATACATGCCACTTTTGTTCTGACTTTACTGTTTATTGAACTTTTATTGTGAAAACTTTAGTATTACTATCTCCAAGACCAGTCTCCTGATTTTGTTTTAGTCAAACATGTTTATGCTTGAATCAATACTAGAAAGAAAATGAGATCACGTAGTGGTTTTATTACCCTTTTAGGGAGAAATTAGCACTTACTATATGATGAGCAATTTTTAAAATTAAAAATTCAAACAACTATTGTTCATTTTTAAATTTTAAGATATGCAATATTTAAATATTTAATATTTATTAATATTAATAACAAATAAAATATTTAACAGGGAAAAAACAGTAAATAGAACTTACATTACATTAACTGCAACTCCAATGGCTGCGGTTATGAGCATTATATCTCCATTAATTTCATAGTTCATATGGATGGTTCTCTGCACAGCTTCATACAAGAGGAATCCCATAAGTATATAAACCAATAGAACACTAATAATAGCTGACAAAACCTCTGTAAAGATAAACAAAAAGTTACATAGGCATATTTGTAGCTAAGTAAAATTTATCAAAATATTATACAAACTGTATTTATACTCTTGCTTCAAAGACATACTGAAACATGTTGTAGTAGGACAGGTATTTAGTTTGGGAGTAAAAGGGCTGAGTTAGAATCTTGGATTCTTTTCTTTAAAAAAAAAAAAACAAAAAAACTTTTGTTGATATATTTTGTTTTTGTATGACTTTATTTTCCAAAGTATCTTTCTCCCTATCCACTTCCAGAAAGTCATTTCTTAGAACAATGAACAAAACAACAGCAAAACAATTTAGGAAACTAACAGAAACAAAAACTAACTAGTTAGCAAAACTAACACACAAAGACAAAAGTGTAATGTTTCACAATCACAGTCTCCCACCTCTACAAAGAACGGGGGGAAAGAAGAGAGGATGGAGAGGGCAGAGAGGTGCTATTCATCCCTTCCTTGAGCCAAAAAAATCACTCTAACCAGCTTTACCTCTTAATTATCTCCCTGGGTATCAGACTCATCTATATCAGTCTAAACCAGATTAAAACATAACCAGGAAAATTTAACAAAATAAAAATATAAAACATAGATAATATTTGATTTTAAAACTTAGTCAACTTAGGGTAGTAATTAGTGGCCCTCATCTCTTCTTGAGTTTGACAACAATGAGCTTGATGATCTCCTCTTAAGGTTCTACTCCATCAAATTCTTATTTCTGAAAGGCCCTTCCCCAACCTGACTTTCTCACTACAGTTAAACTTCAGCCTTTTGGAATAGTGGCTCTGGGAATCTTAGGAAACCAAAATCAAAATCTCCTTGAAGCTTTGGATGAAAGTCTGTTCTTTAACTGAGGGCTCAAGAAATGCTGCTTAGATGCCATCAAAGATATTCTCAAGGCTCAATCTTCTTTCCTATTCAAACAATGTGCAAGGTATTGTGCTGAGCAATAGCTATAGAAAGCCCAATAAAACAAAAGCCAGTTCCTGCCTATAAGGAGCTTGCATTCAAGAAACTATCGTGGCAGTTCAGTGAAAAGAGTTCAATTAGGAGTCAGAAAGATCTAAGTTCACACCCTAACTTGCTGCATGACCCTCCATCAAGTCACTTAAGCTCCCTGGATCAGTTTTCTCATCTGTGAGAAAATGAGAATAATAGTATTCATCTCCCAGGTTTGTTGTTAGGTTTCCAAGTGTGGAAAGTTTTTGTAAGGTTTTATAAAAATGCTAGCTATTATTGATACAGATCTGTAGTCTAAATATATAAAAAGTACAAAACAAATGAATAGAATAAAGTAGAATTAGGAATACGAAGGATACAAACTTTTTCAGTGTTTGTGTTATAGTTAAGGTTGCAATGAACTGGACAGACCCAGGAATTCTAGTCTCCACTAGAAGCTATCCTAATGAGCCTATATGGTTCCTTCCTGCTCTAAAACTCTAGGATACACGGCCATTTCAGCATCATGGAGGATGGCCAAGTCCTTCTAGAAACCATTTTCTGGCAGTGGTTGGAGTCAGAATGGTTCCTGGTTTGATCCAGGCCAATATTTAATCTGGGGTGGTTGTTTTTTGCCCTAGTATGGATGTGTTTCCCCTGAAAACACAAGCTCTTTAGTTGTTTCTTTTGTATTGTTCTCAAGTTGACAAGCCTGACAAACATTGTTATTGCCTTTCCATTTGAGCAATCTAACCTGGCACAAGCTGATGACCCAGAAGGTTTTTTCCAACTCTAAAATTCTATGATTCTGGTGGGGCAACTAGAAGGCATAGTGGATGGAGGGCTGGGCCTGGAGTCGGGATTCAAATTCAAACCCAGCCTCAGACACTTACCAGTCATGTGAACTAGTCATTTTCCCTATTTGCAAAATAGAGCTCAGGCATGAACGCCATCTCCTAGGATCGTTGTGAGGACCAAATTAGATCATAATTGTAAAGCACTTAGCACAGTGCCTGGCACATAGTAAGAGAATAAAGTGTGTGTGTGTGTGTGTGTGTGTGTGTGTGTGTGTGTGTGTGTGCCATTATCACTGTTTTAACAAGCCCATTTTACAGATGAGAAAACATAAGATGTTTTCATCTCATATGAAATGGAGAGATAAGAAAGCAAAACTTTAATATAATTTATCAAATGTCAAAAAATAGAATTTCATATCATGTCTTCTACTTGAACAAAGGTCAATGCTCTTTTCTGAAATGTCTTTAATGAAAATACATACAAAGAATAGAAGTGTATGGAATTTCATTGACACAAATATTATTTCATAGTTGTGGTAATCAAATTATGGAAATTTTGATTTTGAAATCAGTTATGCAAAATGCCTTACAATATTTACTATATTGTGAACTTTTAGAATACTAATTCAAACCCCAAAGAAGTTTTAGTTGCACTGAATAACAAAATCAAAATAGAGGAAAAATAATAAAGGAAATCAAATCAAAATAAAAGCAGAAAAAAACCTACAAACATTCCAAAACTGGGGAATCTTGTACCTGGCTCCTAAATTAGACTTGGTACTATCCTCAATAGTTGAGAGATTCCATATCCTCTTATCCTGGGAGATCCTACTCATTAAAAGACTACTGTCTCAAGCTCAAAGTAGTTTTTCCCCATGGTGGTTCTAACAACATAAGTATCACAAGAGCTGAAAACATACATTCATTTAGTGCTTTGAGATGTACCAAGTGCTTTTCTCACAATAATCTTTGAAGTAGGTTCTGAAAGTATTGTCCCCATTTTATAGATGAGTTAAGATGACTTGACAACATGGTTATATAGCAATTGTTGGAGGTGGGACTGGCAAAACTATGTTTTCAGTCCTGGATTCTTTCAACCATACTAAGCTCTATTTCTGAGTTAAAGATTCAGGATGACTCTGATAGCTAAGGACTCCTAGTTTTATTATGTGGTAACTCAGGAGATGCTGCTTTACCAGTCATGCTCCTTTTTCATGAATTATTAAGGGAATCATGTACACCACACAATATCATTTCCTGGAATAAGAATGGAGAGAGATTGTTGCTCTGGAGTTTTTATTCTAAAATAAATCATCTGTTGAAACCACCAAACACTGTACTGATAGATTCTAAAGAAATACTTCAAAAGATAATATGAATAAAATATTTTAGAAACTGAGACATTTAAGATTAGATTCTTGTGACATAAGTGAAATTTTTTAAGATAAAGAAATTCAGCTTTGCCAAAAAAGATGACTGTTTCTTTATATTTTAATATTAAGTTTAACATGAAAGTATGGTAAGTATAACAAGGTAGTTAAGTTTATCTAATAGAGTAGGTAAATCCCTGTGCAAATTTTTTTTTTTTAAAGATTTAAGAGGAAAAATGTTTTCAATCAGGTCAGATTATGACCTGTTCAGTACTTCCATTTCAGCTCTGGGTTGGTCCTGAGTCACAATCTACAATTAGGATTACTAAGATAAAAGGAAGATATAAAGCTAGACTGAATGGTCTCAGACACAACATTTCCTAGCTGTGTGACCTTGGGCAAGTCACAACCCCAATTGCTTCAGCAAAAAGCAAAAAAAAAAAAAAAAAGTAAAGCTAGACTGAAGAGTTAACATTTTTCATTTTCTAGAGGGGACCCAAGTGAGTTTTATAATGTAAACCTCAGGAGAGATCTGTGTAGTTTAATATTACCCCCATTAGTTGTTAAATAAGCCTGAAAAGGTCATGTTTCAATCTGAAGGGAAATTTTACTACATAATTAAAAACTCTTGAAAGAGATGTTTTTAATGGAAATGTTGGCAAGCCTTTTATCACAGTAATCCTAAAAAGCTTCGCTACTGCACTCTATACATTATTTGGTCCTCATTCAATTACTTATCCATGGCAAAACTAGAGGGCTGGGGGAGGGATTAGAGTGAATGAATCTAAGCTGTTTTCCCACACAAGTAACTGAAATAAAAAACAGATCTTTATAATCAGAATTTCAGTTAAGATACATTCTGAGTTTTTAAAATGTCTAGTTCTCATAGATATACAAATATTAATATAATGGAATCAAAAGATAGTTTTGGTTCATGAGAATATGACTGGAAAACGATGCTGAATTTAAGCTTCCTGAATGTTCCAAGGGAGGCTGCCTATAATGTTATTTTATATATATATATATATGTAAAATAATATATTCAACTTCAAAAATATTCTTATTGGCAGTAAAGTAGTAAAATTACTCCAGCTCAATTACACTTTTCTGTTAGCTGAAAGTACTTTCAGTTACTAGTCAACTCACAACAAAAGATTTTAGACAACCCTGAACACTAAAATTAAACATAATTATTGTACTATTTATATTACACATAATTATGTAAAAACGTGAGAAGCACTTAGTTGAAGAGTTGTGGTGGATGTGTGGATGCTTTTTTTTCTTCTCTTTGGCACAGTTGGGTGACTACATTGAGAGAGTGCTGGCCCCAGAATCAGGAAGACCCAAATTCAAATCCATCTCAAGCACATTTACTAGCTTGTGATCCTGGATAGGCCTGCCTCACTAGTAAAATGGGATCATACCTACCTCATGGGGTGCTCTGAGAATCAACCAAGATACTATCTGTGAGGTACTGAGCACAGGGCCTGGCACAGAAGGGGGCTTAACAAATACTCATTCCCTCCCTCTCTCCTGGGAGAGCAGAGATCAGCATAAGAGACACTATTACTGAAAGGGAAAGGCTAAGAGGGTCTACCAAACAGCCACGGACATTGTGCTGTATTCGTGCTGCCATGATTACTTTAGCTAGTCTGCTGAATCCCAACCAGGAGTGACCTACCTGGGAGAGACTCACTCCTCGGATGAAAAGCTTCTGTGGCTTCCCCCACCTGCCTTTCAAATAAAGTTTAAACTCCTTTGTCAAGAGAAATGAAAAGATTTTCAAATAATGGCCACAACTCCCCCATTTCTTACCAAACTGAATTATGAAATGAATTACAATTATTAGTGGCTCTAAAAAATACTACAGTCACAACCTAGATGAGTATTGGCCAAATGGTGGGTAGTGAGGTACTAATGATCTAAGAGTCTATGCATGCTACTAATCAGGGTGTTTCTTTTCCTTCTAAAAATCTCTGGGAAAAAACCTCTTCTTGGGTTCAGATGGGCAACAATTGGCCCTCAGATTGTGTGCTAGAAATCTGGGCTTCAAAAGGTCCTTCTAGGTACACTACCACTGGACCAAATCTACTCTGAGGACTTCCTCTGTGAGTTCAGATCTCTTAATGACTTTGACTCTTTCTAAAATATATTTTTAGCATTTATCACATAATTTTTTTTTCCTACAGGATTGTAAGGCCCTTGAGGACAGGGACTGCCTTGTTCAATGCTATACCCAAGCAACAGGATTCAGGTGTATACTTGACAAACAGAAGTCTGAACAGACTCATTTGGGAATTGTTTTCCCATGTATTCACTGCAATACAAGTGACTTTGTAATCGTGTGGTAAGATGAATTATCTGTACCACCATCATTAGCCTTCTTGGCTCCTACACCCATGTTGCTCAGCAACACAGAATTTGAAGTCTGTGGCCTACTAGAAATTCTTGTTATCTAATCTCAACTAATGTCTAATCACATTCCACAATCAATTCTCTAAATTCTTTCTTACCTCAAGCAACTAATATGTATCTCTCAAGACTTTAGGGAGAAAAATCAAGGACATCTCTTCTAATTTTTTTTCATCTCCATATTCCTTCTTCACACTTGCTATGAAGAAGTGATGCTTCTGTACCCTTGATCCTACTTCCTCTGAGAATCTGCCCACATCCTTCCTCTCCTCAAGCTTGCTTCCTCCATATTTTTTTTCACTTTTAAATCTCTGCCTATGTATAGCCAGATATAGATATAGATATTTTTTCCTCTTGCAAACATGATTAATTTTCCCTCATCCTTAAGAAACCTTCATATGACCTTATAGTACCCTCAACCTAACTGCTTCTCCCTCTCCTAGAAAAATTCCCAGAAAGAAATGTCTATACACACTGACCTCCTCCATCAGTTTTCAGCTTCTTGAATTTAGCTTTTGACTCCTTCACTTGACTAAAAATGTTCATTCTCTGATGCTGAGTGAAATGAGCAGAACCAGGAGATCATTATACACGGCAACAACAGTACTATATGATGATCAATTCTGATGGACATGGCTCTCTTCAACAATGAAATGTTTCAAACCACCTCCAATTGTTCACTGAAGAAAGCCATATACACCCAGAGAGGGGATGTGAAATGTGGACCACAACATAACATTCTCATACTCCTTGATTGATGTTTGCTTACATTGTGTTTCCTTTATCTGATATATCGTTTGTGTAGACAAGATTTTTCTTGCACAACAATGACAAGTTTGGAAATATGTATACATATATTCGATTCACCAATATTTTAACATAATTAACATGTAGTGGATATCCTGCCATCTAGGGGAGGGGTGGGGAGTTGGGGGAAAAATTTGTAACGGAAAGCTACGTAAGGGTTATTGTTGAAGAATTACCCACACATATGTTATGCAAATAAAATTTAAAAAATTAAATTAAATTTAAAAAAAAATGTTCATTCTGGGTACACTGCTAATTGATGATTAGTCCTCATTATTCTATTTGCACACCAATCATCAGTATCCTTTGCCTTCAAGGAGATAACAGATCTAATAGAAGAGATAAGACTCAGATACAAATAATATAAAGTTAGGAGATGAGAGCAAAAGTGTTATCTATACCAGGTATTCTGTTTCACTTTTACTGTTCTCTCCTATATACATGCTCACCATCTCCTATGCTGAATCCATTTGTCAATCCTTGAGCTTGGGTTTTCTTGAAGACTAAACTGCTATTTTTCTTCTCTTTCTTTTAGACCAAAAGTACTTAACCTGTGGCCCACAATCTTGCTCTTAAAAATATTTTAACATAATTGAGTTCTTTATAATTTTGTGCATTTTACTTTATGCATTTACAAATATTTCAAGAAGGAACCCAAGTTTCTCCAGTCTGCCAAAGGGGACCAACTATGACCCAAAAAAGTTAAGAATCCTGCTCTAGACACTCTCCACATAATCATATCCCATAAATTCAGATTTTCGGCAAGTAGATGAATCCAGACCTCAATGTTTTCCTAAATTCCAGCCAAAAGTCAATGTAAGCCAATCATTTCCCTGACATCTCATACCACTGACATCTCAAACTCAAAACACTAAAAATAAAAATCATTTTTTCTAATATGTTTAACTTTTAAAACACCCCTATTTCTGTTAAGGGTACTATCATCCTCTGAGCTGCCCAAATTTATAAACTGAAATTCATACCTGGATCTTCTCTCTCCCCCAATTATCAAGCCTTGTTGATTTTACTTTCACAAGATATCTAGCATCTGTCCTTTTCTTTTTGCTCACTTGACTACTACCAACACAGGCTGTCAGTAACATTTGTCCTGTTCTAAAATGGACTTCCTAATCCCAGACTCTTCCTCTTCTAATCCATTTTCCAGAGAGCTGCCAAACAACGCAAGTCTGACCACCTCACTCTTTTGCTCAAAGATCTTCCATGGCTTCCTACTGTCTCTAAGGAAAAAAAAAAAACAACTCAGAAACTCAACTACATGCTCAAGGCCTTCCACCATCTTGGTTTCAACCTATCTATCCAGACACCTCTAGCATTAATTCTCTTTATTTGACTTACTGTCTAATAAAACTAGAAACTAGGTGTTCCCCAAACTTTCCATTCCATCTTTCTACTCTCAGTTTTGCTGAGGAAATCCCGAATGTCCCTCATTCTCCCCACAATTTTTTTTCCTTAAAGCTCCACTCAGGTGCCAACTCTTCTACAAAGACCTTCCTTGATTCCCCTACTTGTTAAACATTCGTTGTGTATTACTTATATGTTGTGCATCATTTATTGTGTATTACTTTGTATTATTTGTGTATGTGTGGGATTCCTTTTTACAATTTCTCTGATTAAAGTCAGGGTCCATTAATTTTTGCCTTCTTGGCGGTGATTCGCAAATGCATACGTATTTTAATAAGTGTTTATTTCCACCACAGATTCTCTCCTTCAAGAAATCAGTATTACTCATTTATCCTAAATACTCTAAAATGCACTTTAAGTACATGCAAGGAACCACTTCGACAAAGATGAACAATCATCAGTATCCTTTGCCTTCAAGGAGATAACAGATCTAATAGAAGAGATAAGACTCAGATACAAATAATATAAAGTTAGGAGATGAGAGCAAAAGTGTTATCTATACCAGGTATTCTGTTTCACTTTTAGCTGGAGATGAAGAAGAGTAAGACAGGGAAGAGAAAAGATCCTGAGGAGGGTCCTGGAAAGGAGCAGATTTCAATAAGCTGAAGTGTACAGTCCTTTGATAGGGAACAAGTTGTAGTCTCTAGACAGCTAGAAGGTACAATGGATAGAGCTTAGGACTGGAGTCAGAAAGACCTGAATTCAAATTCTAACTCACATGCTTACTAGGTGTGAGATCTTGAACAAATCATTTAACCTTTCTGTGCCTCAGTTTTCTCATCTGTGTTTAAAAACCCACCTACTTCTTAGGATTGTTGTTGAAGACAGAGCTAGTACTTGTAAAAGCACTCACCAAACCTTAAAGCATTACATAAATTCTAGCTTTTATTATTATTCCCTTAGATTGTGAGCTAACTGAGAACAAAGATTTCAGTTTTCCATTTTGTTTGTTTTCCTTTGTATACTTACTGTTTATTGACTGATATATAAAATAGGAGATAAACAGAGCCAGATTTCAAACTCTATTACAAAGCAGTAATCATCAAAACAATCTGGTATTAGCTAAGGAAGATAGTGGTAGATCAGTGGAATAGCTTAGGTATACAATATACAGAAATAAATGACAAACAGTAAAAAATGTTTGATAAACCCCCAAATCCAAGCTTTTAGAGCAGGAACTCATGGTTCAACAAAAACTTCTGGGAAAACTGGAAAGCAGTTTAGAGGAAACTAAGTCATATACCAAGATAAATCAAAAATGATCAAAATGGATAAATGGTTTAAAAATATAATGGGTGATCTGAACTGATACTGAGCTGAACAAGCAGAACCATGAATACATTTTACACAATAACAGCAAGAATGTGCGATGATTAGTTATGAAATACTTGGTTTTTCTCAGTGGTTCAGTGATCCAAGGCAATTCCAATAGACTTTATAAAGAAAATGCCAACTGTATCCAGAAAAAGAATGATGGAAATTAAATGTAAATCAACACCTGCTAAGTTTACTTCTTTTTTGTTTTTTCTCTCCTATGGTTTTTCCCTTTTATTGTCTTTTCTCTCCCAACAAAATGTATCAAAAGCAATGTGTATTAAAAACAAATAAACCAAAAAAATATATAAAGGGTGATCTCACAAGCAAATTAGGGGAACATGGAATATTTTACCTGTCAGCTCTATAAGGGAAGAGTTTATAATAAACAAGAGACAGGATCACAGGAAGTAAAATGAATAATTCTGATTACATGAAATTTTAAAAGTTTTAGCACAAACAAAACTAATACAGTTAAAATTAGAAGGAAAATAAGAATTGTTAAAGAATTTTTATACCAAGTTTTTCTAAAACAAAACAAAAAAAAAACAAACAACAACAACAACAAAACCCAAACAAGTTTTTCTGATGAAACTCTCATTTCTCAAATATATAGGGAACTGAACCAAATTTATTAAAATATGACTCATTCTCCAATTGATAGTCAAAAGATATGAAAAGGCAGTTTTCAGAAGAAATCAAAGTTAGTCACATAATTACATTAAAAATGCTCTAATTCATTTTTTTCCGCTAAGGCAATTGGGGTTAAGTGAATTGGCCAGGGTCACGCAGCTAAGAAGTGTTAACTGCCTGAAACCAGATTTGAACTCAGGTCCTTCCTGACTTCAGAATTGGTGATCTATCCACTGCTGCCTAGCTGCCCCTCTAATTTATTTTTCATTACAGAAAGGCAAATAAAAACAACTCTTGAGTTACTGCCTCATACCTATTAGATTGACTAACATGAGAGAAAATATCATGTGCAGAAAATGCTGGTACATTAACACATTGCTAGTAGAGGTATGAACTAGTCCAACCATTCTGGAGAACAACTTGGAACTACGTCCAAAGGGCTATAAAACTGCACATTGCTTCAACCCAGCAACACCATTGTTAAGTCTATATCCCAAAGAGATCAAATAAAAGGGAAAGGGACTTATGCATAAAAAAATGTTGATAGTCTGTTTTTTTGTGGTGGCAAAGAATTGGAAATTGAAAGGATGCTCACCAACTCAGGAATGGCTAACAAATTGTAGTATGTGAATGTGCCATAAGAAATGACATGCAGGATGTTTACAGAAAAAACTGGAAGACTTCTATGAACTGATGCAAAGTGAAGTGAGTAGAACCAGAGAACATTGTACACTGTAAAAATGATCAACTGTGAAAGACTGGGCTACTCTTGTCAACACAATGATCCAAAAGAGTTCTAAAGGATTTATGATGAAAGATGCTATCCATTTCCAGAGAGAAAATTGATAAGTTCTGATTTCTAATTGATAAGTGCAGAATGAAGCATACTTTTTTCTTTATTTTTTTCCCTTGTATGTTTCTCCTGCAACATGACTGATATGGAAAGGTTTTGCACAATTTCACATAACATACGTCATATTACTTGCCTTCTCAAGGATGGAGTAGGTAGGGAAAAAAGGGAGAAAACTGGAAAGTCAAAATATTTTAAAAATGAATATTAAAATTTTTTTACACATGATTGGAAAACATTTAGCAAAATAAAAATATATTTAAAAACATAAAACAGGAATAGCACTTGCCCCTGCCAAGAAAACTCTTTTAAGAGATAAAACTCCCATTTTCTGAAAATCTTTGTAATCACTATTTTTACGGTTACTGTTTTATTTTTCTCATTTATTTCTACTATAATTGTACCAAGCATTCTAAGAAAAAACTTACTTAAGGAAACAGTGAAGAGGATCTGAGTAAAGAGGAATAAAAGAAAAAGTAAGAAAATTAGTAAGACTTGTGTGAAGAAAAATGAGAAGATATCCTCAACCAATCTTCTTTGTGGAAAATGAGAGGTCCACATGTATTACACATTATTTTTGTATTTTTTTCAATGTATGGAACAATTGTGCTATTTTTTTTCCCCTTCTAAAAAAGTGGCTTTCTGGGAAGATATACAGACAAGAATTCGAATAAGGCTCTCTGACTCCAAATACAACTTTGTTCCCACAATAACACATTATAATCCTTGTCAGTGAGGTACACTGAAACCAAATGGACTAAAAAGAGGAAACAGGTGAGTCTGAGGAACAGATCACAAGCCTCAAATGATTTAGTAATGATGAAAATCTGACGTCAATTACGAAGTACCAGGCATTGGACTAAGTGCTAGGAATGCTCTGACAAAGGCAGATCAACTAATAATTATCTGATTTGTCTTCAAGATGACTTCCTCATTCAAAGGAAAGGGGAAATAATAAAAATAAATTTCGATTTTCCAGCAACAAACAGAAACTGGTAGCTGGGGTTGATATGGTGAGAACCTCAGAGAGAAGTGACTTCTCAGAGTCTATAATTGGTAAGGAGAGAAAAGCCTAGGGTCTGACATGCCCCAGATTTTGAATAGATTTCAAATTGTTCAGTGAAAGAATAGGTAGTATCACATGGACTGAAATTCAATGGAGGAAGTCAGTCCAAAAGAGTTGGAAAATTCTCAAATTTTGAAGTCAAAAAGAAAATTCCAGTGAGGAAAAGTAGGGGAGGGCATCTAAAGTAGTGGTATACAAACATTGTGGATCACATATCCCCAAAAAGCAAAGATTTTATACATTATGTTTATTTATAAATCATATGCATGTTTGATTATTCTAGTAAGTTATACATTATAAAACAGTATACATTATAAAACTTACAAAATAGAAATTTTTTATATTGAGATAAAAGATGAGAAATTTTTTTTAAAAAAATGATCTTTATGGCAGCTGTAGAGAGGAAAAAAATGGAAGTGAGGAGAGGAGGAAGAAAAGAAGGAAATTTATTACCCAACTGGAACTGGTCAGTTGGGTCCCCAATGGGGACCATCCACTGGTGGCTTTTTGTACTTCTTTCTCCAAGAGAACCATGACACTGGGGAAGGGATGCCATGACTTGCAAGTGAATTGGGCTGGAGAGAGGTGCAAAGTGACCAAGCTTTTTTTTTCTCCTCTGAAATCATTTGGGTCCAGTGGCAAGATCAGAGAAAAGGGAATAGATGCTAGAGATAGTGTTGAGGTTGAAATAAGATTTGGCTACTCACTGGATATGTGGTATGAAAAAGATGAGAAGTTGAAGAGAACAATGAAATTGTGAGAACCTAGGGGACTGAGGATGGTGGTGCCCTTGGTAGAAGGGTAGGTTTGTTAAGGGTTAAAAATCTGTTGTGTGTACACAATCTATCCATACCTGCTCAGATTATCTGATTCACTCTATTTTGCCTAAAATGAAAAAGGGAGAGCTCTATCTCACTGGTGACTGCTTCACAGCCCTTCCTACCAGAGGCATCTACCACAACAGCCCCAAAGTCAAGAGCTGGGGGTCAAGAGTTGGGGCAGAATTTTCCTATTGGTTCTATTTCAATGCATTTTTTAACTGTTCCTCTTGATCTTTATTTTCAGCCTCTTCTTCTACTTCTATCTACTCCACTCCCAACAATGTTCATTCATTTACCTTCTTAACTTTGCACTTTTAAAGAAAAGGAAGTGCTTGACTTGTAAAAAAAAAAAAAAATTAGTAAGACTGGTCAGGTTTGTACTCCACATATATACTAGTACTAAACGCTATTTGTAAAAATAAATCTACCATGCAGAAACAAACCAACCATTTCTTTGATACTTAAAAACAGGATGTTCAAGGCTGGCAATTTGTCCATGCCTCTAAATGAAAAGTGAGCATCTATAATCTTTTCAAATTTATGTAGAAGTCTAGAGAAACCATTTTCAGACTGAGATCCATCCTTCTGGAGTTCGTGGTCAGCTGTGGCTTGTAAGACTTTCAAAGGATCCAAGAATTTATTGGAGGAATCCCAGCCTATGGCAAACATCATTTTAGGGAATGACTGATGTGAAAATTCTCTCCCACTACTGCCCACAATGAGCAACTCATTTAAGTCTTGGAGAGATTCCCAGGTCACTGAGAGGTTAAGCGATCTGTCCGTGGACACAAGGTTAGTGTATCAGAGGCAGGGCCTAAGTCCAAGTCTTTCTGAAGGCCACATGAGATGATACAGACATAATGTCCTCATGTAGCAGTACCATAATTGTAGGGCTGAAAGGTGCTCTCTGCTGAACTAAGCCAACCTTTTTTAAATGGGGAAATATCTAAAAAGTGATCTGCCACACCATATAGTTAGCTTGGGGTAGAGCTGATTACAGATTCAAGTCTGATAACTTCCAGTACAACTCCGAATAGTAAGAAGATAAGTCTAATAGTATGAAAGAAGGACATACTTGCTTCAGATGAGACAATTTCTTTCTTTCTTTGCTTCCCCTGAAGAAAATGTGAAATTCTAACAGGTCAACAGATTATTTAAAAGTACAGAGGACATTTTCTATTGCTATTCTTTCCCTGACCTTCTGGATATTAGCTTTAGGATGCTATGAATACTAGGAGGATACCTACTCACCTCCTTCCCAGACCAATTTTAAGATAATTTGTTCTTGAAGAAATACTAGATTTTCTTCTCTAATTCTCCCAAAAGAGCACAGGAGGTTCAAATACCAGCCTTTCCTACCATGGAGGGCCCTAAAACTACAGCTAAACTTAGAATTTACACATTCTCTAGTCCTGCTAGCTTACTTCCTTAGCAGGTGAGAGTTAACCCTGAGAGTCCCAAAGCCCTCTTGGACTTTGCTCACTCATTTTTTAATTTTAGAATATATAAAGATCTCAACGACTATGTTGCCCAGATTATTCCAGCTGATAATAAGTATGACAGCATATGATCAATGTTATTCCAAGAAGTCACTGCAATTAATCATCTTGCATTTCTCATGGGTTTTTTTTCCTACTACATTAAAAAATTAAAATTTAAAAAAATGTTTTTAGATCTACCTTGATTAAACTGGCATATATTGGAAGTTGGTAAATGCTGGAATTACTGTCAGCAGTGAATCTCTAATTTCAATAAAGCAGTGGTTTAATAAGCCACATAAAAGGTTGAAATCTTCAAATCGCAATTGCAGAATTGTGCTGAGCATGTAAGGTGATAAGGAAGGCAGATTTCTACCTAACCCTTTATAGTTATCATTAGGCCAGGTAAAATTTTAAGTCACACTCTGGTATACATGATAAAGCTTGTGGGAATCCAGATGGCCAGAAAAGATTAGCACAAAGAAAAGGGGACTGCCATATTGGCTCAAAAAAGCAGTATTTCTACAAAACTGAACTAAAAGATAGTAATCACAGGCAACTACCAAAGGCATTAATTTAACTTAATTAGCAGCCCTTCCCTCCCTATTCCTGTATCCACGCCATTTGTTCATGATGTTTCTCCTGTGTAATTAGTATCAATTTTAATTTTATGTATTTTATAAACAATTATAAACTGTAACACATACTAATTAAATAATGAAGGGAATAAGACAGGATCACAAGTATGCTTCAATTTCAAGTAAGCAAACTTTGTCTTTGTATGAGATAAAAGTACAATATTCATTTTCAGAAGAAGTTAGTGGCCAAAAGTACCACTCTTGCAATATGTACTTGTAGGAAATACTTTTTTGCTTACATTAAATGTTGCTTTAAGGTTTACAAAGTGCTCCCTGTGCAGAGATGGCTAAAATTCTAAATCTTCTAAGATTTGATTCACCAGAAATCCATTTGTATCACATATTGTAGTGTAAAAACAAAATAAAACAAAAAAGCCTCTAATCAGAATGGTAGGGGATGGAGTATTTTGATGGACTGAGATTTTAACTGAAAATACATCAATGAAATTTTAAAATGTCTAATTTCCTGCCTTAGAAAGCAGTTACATTTAACACAACTAAAAATCTCTTCGATAATGAAAGATCCTCATGTTCCAAGATCACTATGAAAAATAACAATTTTTGCATTATCATAGATGGAAAAGATATAAAAGATATAGTTGGATTTATAACTTTATGATATACCCAAGAAGCTGCTTTTGTAACAAAAAAAATGAAAATACCTTTTATTAGTATGCATATGCCTCTAACATTTCTTTAAAATTTCATTTAAGAGTTTGAGTTAGTTGGACTGCAATTAATCAAATAATGCTAAAGACTCATACACTGATAGAAACACGAATTCACTTACCTAAACGATGAAATCCAAAAGTGAATCTTTTTGTTGGTGATTTTGCAGAAAGCCATAAAGCCAGCAGGGTAAGTATAATAGCACTGAGGTCAGTTAACATATGAAGTGCATCCGTCATGATTGCTAGACTATTTGCAATATATCCACCTTAAGATGAAGTAGGAAAAAAAATTAAGTTTGAATAAAGTCAATAACCAATAACCAAGATTAGCAAACTAGAAATATTAAACTTTTGCATGGTCTTAAAAAGATTCTAATTAAAGTCTGAATGTAGAGCATAGATTCCTTCAAATCACAGGCTAATTTTTATTTTTGTCTTCAAAACCACTCTCCTGGTGCCTTGTATACAGGAGATGCTTTTAAATGTTTAACTATATAGCCCTACTGCAAATAAATGTTCATTGTAGGTGGTATTGTCAATGCCTCTTTCTCATCTCCAAAATGTAAATTCCCAAACCACAAAGTTCAAGTGAACTGTTTTGCCTATTTGCACATGACATCTTATAATAGATAAAAAAATGTTATGTCATGTAACAATACTTTTCAACAAAAGGAAAATGAATTTTATAAACTAATACTATATTACATTATCCTGAATACATAAGATATTTTGAAATTTATTCTTACAAAAAAAAAAAAAAAAGCAAGAATAATGCCATGTATAGCACTAATGAGACTCACTTTACAGACTTTTCAGACCCCTTCATTTTGGTTAAACCTTGATTTTGGTTTTTAATTTTTTACATGATGCCTTATTTTCATTACATTTGAGAATATATCTCCTTCACCAAACTATCAAGTCTTCCCAATTCAGCAAAACAAGAGGATCTAACGGTTTATTTGCTACTATTATCTATCACCTCTGTAATGAAGGTACTGGTAATGAAGAGAGAAACTTGCATATAGTAAGCAGAAGAAAGGTACACTGATTCATTGTTGGTAGAATTATAAATTGATCTAAGCATTGAAAAAAGTAATTTGGCATTATGCTAAAGAACAAAAACAATTGACTAAAATGTCTTGGACCCAAATTCCCACTGCTAAGAATATGAGAGGTCCTATATTTTACAAGATAATCACTGTAGCCCTTTTGAGGTAGGAAAGAACATACCTTTGATTAACAAATGATTACATAAATGAGATATTAATGTGCTGTCACAGATGACATGAATTAAGAGAAATTATTCATAACAATGGAGAAAAAATACAAGAGACAGGATAATATTCATTTTCATTTCTTCATGTGAACATAAAAAATTGGTGAGATACTGCCCTTTGAATTCAATCCCAACTATGGGATGACATCATTTGATACATAATTAACAAAGACAAGATGAATTTACAGAAATATAGACTTATAGGAACTGATGCAGAAGTAACCAGAACCAGGAACTAGAAACATAATGAGTATAAGGTAAAAAGAAAGAATATGTAAATGAACACTGGGAGAACAGGCCTGCTCACAGAGGATTGAGAAAATGCATCTCCTAGTCATTATAAGTAGGAGACTGTGAGTGTGAAATGTTGTGTAGGCTAAACCTCATAAAGACAATCTGGGGACTACCAATGTATATACAGAAATTTTCAATAGTAAACTTACTCAATTCTCATTTTGTGAAACATAGGACTAGCCTCATAACACTAGAAAATAGCTGATATGTGATCTAAATCCATGTCTTTCCTCAAATAAGGAAGATACTAAAACTTTCTTAAAGTGTTACTCATGTCAAAATAAAATGTTTGAAAAAAAAATTCTATGGCCTCTTTTGGTAAAGTAGTACCTTGTTTAAAAAAAAAAAAAAAAAAGAGCCACTAGCCATTCCTCAGACTATGTATAAAACATATAAACTATGTACAAAATGTATAAAACAACTCCAAGGTTCCAACTAATTGACTTACAGTCAAGTATTTTGGAATTGAAATTATGAGAATCAATGGCCGGAATTTCACTATCACTAGACATTTATCATACATATCATGGTTCATGACATATGGAAATGAAATCCTTTTCGTGTGTGAAAGTGAAGCATCTTTTCTCCACTGAGCAAAAATTATCTTTGAGGGACAGCACTTAAAACAACACTTGGCACAAAGGCATTTAATAAATGTTTACTGACTGGACAGGCAGCAGCTACATTGAATGGCTATGTAAAACAGAATGCTCCCCAAATGAACAGAATGCACAAAATACCAGGATACCAACTGCTACCAGAGACTAGCTAAATGAACTTTTTCAAACAGAAAGTTCATCAAAATAATGATTAAAAAAAAATCCCTTAATATGTTTAAATTATTTCCCAGGTGGCTAGTGGACCAGGAGTCAAAGAAAATTTGAGTTCGCAAATCTAGCCTCAAACATATGATGTGACCCTAGGATCTGTCTTAGTTCCTTCATTAGTAAAATGGGGATGACAGTATTATATACCTTCCCCAGGGTTCTTAAGGGTAATGGAGGTATTTGTAAAAAGAGTATATAAATAATATAGCTAGCTATCATTAATATCTAATGTTTATTGGTAGCTATTAATTTAAGAGGAGCAATCTCTTGAATAATTAATCAGTCCATGCAATTATTACTTTATATTTACGTTAGAGTTCTGGTGATCCCCTGGGCTCAAAATACTACCATAATCAGAGTGTGATGAAAGTGATTTCTAATCCTGGGTCTGCTACTTTCTAGCTGTGGAACAGGAGATGATTTCTAAAGTTTCTTCCAATTCTAGTTTAGAATTCTGCCAGGATTAAAGTCAAATGACTTCCTGCAACACCAATCCAACTTTTTTTTTGATCTGGCAGGATTCTTGTAATTCAGTTGCAGAGATGAGGGTTTGAGAATCATTTATTAATCTAAAATATTTTTCAGGATGCAGAAATTAACTTAACTATCTTTAAACAGAAAAAAAGAGGTGAACAATAATTCTGTTAAAAAGATCTTAATCTTTTTCATTTTTTGAAAGATGTGTTCTTAAAATTTAGGTTTCCCATTTTTTAGGCATTTAGGTTGGTTTGTACATCAGAACACAACTCTGATGATTAGAAAACTATCTTCCTTGGGGGAAAAAATGCCAGTAAATCTCAAGTCACAAGTATCTAACATTCTATATTGTCTTTCCAGGCTAGGCCTGAGGAGAAAATGCCCATAACGCAACTCACCCACAAGTTCACCAATCATGAAGAGCAGATAAAGAACACCAGCTATGGTAAGCCTGGTTTTCACCTTCCTAAGTTTCAGTAACTCTCTCTGTTTCCGGCAATTGTCACAGGGGTCTACTTTGAAACCCAGCTGGCTGTTGGGCAAAGGTACATCCTGATCCAGTAAGGAATCATCATCTCCCTGGAACGCCAGGTGAGTCCCATTAATAGTTTCTGGGGTTTCTAGGCCATCATCAGCAACTACAACTCGAAGTTTATTAAACCTGGGGAAATCTTCATCCCCTACTTCATCTGAGAAGTCAAAGGCGCTAGTATCATTTAGAAACGGAGGCGTATCATCTTTTTTCCACCAAGACTTGAGACGGTTCCATATATTGGCTCGGGCCATGGCTGAAGTGATGGCTGGATTCTGGGAATCTGTCGGCTCTGCACTTCACACTGCCTGGAGACTTATCAGTCACAAAGTTCACTTCACTTGGAAAAAGATTTCTGGGTAGAGTATATCCGTTTGTTTCTTCCCATCCTAGGGAGAAAAAAAGAGTAAAATAAAAACTAAATGTTTCCTAACTTTAGTTTTAGTTTAAACGCCCCAGCTGGGACACTACGTCTAAGTTAACCTGAGCCTACTCCTGCCCCACTCTATGCTCACCAGAGCGGGGAGGGGGGGGGGGTTCGGGAACCCTCAAAGTTAGGGCCCTGGCGGGGTCAGGGGAATACTGGAAGAGATGGCAAAGAATTCGGACATCAGGAGCGGGGCAAAGGCTCCCAGACGGAGCCTTGGACAGCGGGCTTCCGATAGAACTGAAGCACGGACATCAGGCACAGGACACAAGCCCGTAAACGGGACCAGGGCGCGGGATTTTCCACGGGAACAGAGCCCATACAGCAGGCGTAGGGCACAGATCCCGGATGGGGCAAGAGCCCAGGCAGCAGGCGCGGGGCTCCAAGGGAGGTCTTCACCATTGCCCCACACACAAGAAAGCCGGTGCATCCACTCACCTGCCCCCCGCCCGCCCGCTCTCCTCGAGAGAACCTAGGACGCTTGGGCTGGAGAGTCTCCCTTAACCAAACTCAAGGGGCCGAACCTAGGGATTATCTCCACAACTCGAGCCCGGTCACCCTGGAGGACCCTCCCTCCTCGGGAAGTCTCCTCAATGGTGAAGTCGAAGCCAGATACCTGGGGCTCTGGTACGGCGAACCCTCCTGTCCGACGCCTGCTGGGGAGCCTCCGCGCAGGGGAGAACTCATCTCCCCGGCCCGCCTCGGCCCGCTGCGCTCCGCCCCTCTGCAGCAAGGTCAGCCTGGCGCTCCTGGATTCTTTATCCAGCTCCGGGATGGAGAACCGCGGAGAGTAGGGTAGAGAGCAAAGCAGAGGAAGAAGCGGTGCAAGGAATGCAGTGGCTTCGCGTCGCACTGATCCAGGCGCCGGCGTCCGACAGTTTTTGCGCTAGCGCAGCCTCCCAGACCGAGGGCGCCTCTTGCGCCCCAATGCCCCTGCGCTCCTGGGTGTCCCCACCCCCTCCGCCTCCGCGAGGGGCAGCGCGCGTGCGCTGCAGTCGCGAAGCTAGAGCCGCACGAGAAAGGGAGGGGTCTGCACGAGAACTGGCCGGGGGATTGCTGGGCGGAGGCCGAGAGAGCGCGCGAGAGCGAGAGCCCTCTTCCTGCAGTCCCCGAGGCACGCGCGCTCACGGCCGGGCAGAGGGCGCACTACTGAGCGCCTTCCTGCCCCGCCCGCGGGGTCCCTAATTCGCCGGACTCTGGGGTCTTAAACTGTGTGTCTCAGTTCCTTGTAACTCGGTCTTTGCAGCCGCGGAGCAAGGCCTCCTCCTGGCTCCTGCTCCTACTGTGGGCGAGGCTGTTGCCGCCAACCCATCAGACTAGCTAGACGCCGGCTTAGGGGAGAAGGGTGTCTTCTGGGTTCTCCCGGCCAGTTCCCGTGGCTGCCAAAGCAAACGGCCTCTTGTGCGGCGACCCTTGATGCTACATCCAGGATGACCTCTGAGCCGCGGAGAGCCGCGGGAGGGAGGGCGCATCTGGGCAATCTCGGTACTAATTCTTTGCAACGCCATACCCAAACTGCCCGGATAAGCAGCAGTCTCAAACCACCTTTCGGTAACTGGAGGCCTGTAACTGAACAGGCCTGAAGAGTTGGAAGAATTTGCTGTACAGCTATAGTGAGCTAAGTGAGAAGGGACTTGATTTTAGGGAATCAGCAATTCTTGGCTCCTGGTTTAGGCTTTTCACCCTTCTTTGCAGGGTCCTGTAATACTCTTGTAAGAATCGATTTAAAAAATTAAAGCAGGAGGCAAGTGCGAAGTTCGACAGCAACCTTTCTGCTCCCCAAGTGTATGACTCTGGGCAAGTCATTTAACCTCCCCATTAATCTCCGAATATAAAACCTGTGTGCAGAATAGCACTTGCAACCATTCACCTAGTGAAGAAAACATTTTATAAACCTAAAAATTATAGTTGTTATTACATATGAAATATTTACATATTGAAGTTGAGACCAGACATTCAAAACAGACAGCACAAGTAGGTTTGGGCTTATGTATATTAATTTTATTTTGCTAGAAGGTTTAATAATATAATCTTTCTAAGGCTCTGAAGTCACACAGAGTCAGTGGTCCCTTTCATTTTCTCTCTTCCTTGCTGACAATCTCTAAATATCCAAAAGAAGGGATATCTTCCACAGACACTCAAATGTACAATGTAGGTACTTGGTTTTAGGATGGTCTTTATTTCATCCCTATTGCCCCATCCCCAACCTCCTATATGAGATACCAAGGACTTCTAGGAGACTATGAACAGGTACAGAAACATGTAAAAGATTCAAATAGCTTGTTCCATTTCCTTAGGAGGGTAAACAGACTTCTGGGAGCTAAGGAACAATCACTCCTATTCACTTGATTATTCATGTCGAACAACTCTAAGAAACAGCATGAAGTTTAGGCCAGGTCCAGATCTCTTTCTTACCTGACCCTGCCAACTGCTCTACTATGACTTGGTTTTTGTTCTCCAGGAGCAGAGAAAATTGCTTCTAAGTAGGTGAACTCTCGAACTTAGGAACTCTTGAACTTGATTACCAGATGATTAACCCTTCAAAAACTGGAGAAGTTGAAGCTCAAGATCTCTTCTCTCAATACAGTACAGCTTGGCTATTACCATGTGCTTCTTTAGGAATTCTATCAATGCTTTGGCTTCAATATCTTAAGCTATATGCCTACCCATTAATCCAGCAATGTTTCTACTGGGCTTGTATCCCAAAAAGATCTTACAGGAGGGAAAAGATGCACATGTGCAAAAATGTTTGTGGCCGCCCTTTTTGTAGTAGCAAGAAACTGGAAACTGAATGGATGCCCATCAGTTGGACAATGGCTGACTAAATTATGGTATATGAATGTTATAGAATGTTATTGTTCTATAAGAAATGACCAGCAGGATGATTTCAGAGAGACCTGAAGAGACCTGATACTAAGTGCATAGAACCAGGAGAACATTGTACACAGCAACAATAAGATTATGTGATGATCAACTCTGATGGACTTGGCTCTTTTCAATAGTAAGTGATTCAGGCTAATTCCAAAAGACTTGGGCTGGAGAGAGCCTTCTGCATCCAGAAAAAGAACTATGAATACTGAAGGTGGATCACAATATAGTATTTTCACCCAATTTTTTTTTCCTTTTTGATCTGATTTTTCTTGTACAGCATGATAAATGTGGAAATATAATTAGAAGAATTGCACATATTTAACCTATTATTGTATTACTTGCTGTCTAGGGGAGAGAAGAGGAGGGAGAAAAATATGCATCACAAGGTTTTGCAAGAGTGAATGTTGAAAACTATTTTTGCATGTATTTTGAAAAATAAAAAGCAATTATAAAAAAAGAGAGAATGAATATCTCCTCTATTAGGATTTGGAAGTCTAAGGGCTAGAAAGTTAAATAACAGGTTTGCTTTATAGAGCAGAGTAAGGGGGTAACTTTTCTGGTAACAGATAATTCCCCATCCCCATCTATCATTCAGATAGTAGCAGAAGTAAATGAGAAACGTATCCTGTGTCCTTTACGCAAAGCTCAGGGGTTCATGCTGACCTCCATTGGAGATGTCTTTCAGATGCTGATTGGGAAAACCCATCACAAGTTCTCCCCTGTTCACCCTCATAAGTGAACTCTTAAGAAAAGCAGGACTCCTATTCAGGGACTATGAACTTTTCCTAATTGTAGATATAGAATCACTCACATACCTGACTTTTCAGAAAACCAGTGCTGATTAGAGGAACTTTGTGAGTCAATACCTTCTCAAAACTACAGCTCATCAAACCACAAAGACATATTTCCTTTTCTAGACCAATTAGAGGATACATTAGCTAAAGCTAAAGATGTATAATAAAGCACCATAGCAACATAAATGACAAGAATCTCCATTTATAAAAGGATAGATAATCCCACAGGTTATCATACCATCTGTGAGGATAGAACTCTGCCTATCACTTTACAAATGTTTATTTACTTGGCAAAGAGGATTTAGCTTTTATAGCTGAAGCTCCAAGTTTATCCAATACTGGAGGTTTGAAGGAACTCTCAAGCTGAGATTAAATCTTCATTTTTGGTTTCTCTAAAGGTTGCTCAGGGTCCCTCAGTCTAAATTCTCATCCGAATTATGATCTAAAATTTCTTTTAAATTTCTATCTTATCCATATTTCCCCTTCAATCATCCTGAGACCTTCACTTAGCAAAACTGCAGAAGAAATGGGAGTGAGATTTTTTTCACTCCTCCAAATGTTCCTGGGTGACACACAAATCATCTTAGAAGCAAAACTGGAAAGGAGTCAGATGAAACAATCCAAATTCTTTGATTCTCTACACAGTTCAAGCATTTAATCTACAGTATAGCAGGGCAAACTCCTGTGAATTCAATGTTGATGATGTTTACCATATCTGGACACACATAGTTTAATTTAACATTAAAGATGAGAAATAAACATCTATTTTACTCTTGGACCCTAAATTAGGTTACAGACTTTTCCATATATATTGTTTGTCTCATTAAAATGGGAAATCCTTGAGAAGAGGGACTGGCTAACTTTTCTATTTCTTATTTTCAGCTCTTAGCACTGTGCTTTGCATATAGGAAAGTGCTTGATAAATTTTTCATTTATTCAAAACTAAACTAATTTACCTAGAAAACTCTGTGTGTGTGTGTGTGTGTGTGTGTGTGTGTGTGTGTGTGAGAGAGAGATCGAGAGAGAGAGAGAGAGAGAGAGAGAGAGAGAGAGAGAGAGAGAGAGTATTGGTGGTGTTGGTACAGAACAGACTTGCAATTTTTACAGCATAGTGGACTCCAGGTATGACAAATCCCTCCAGCAATGTATATTTCAGCAACTGTGTAGTCTTGGAGAGTTGCTGAAAATGAAATTCTTGCTGAAAAAGATCTGCAAAATTAATGAATGAATCCAGTTCTTCCTGAAATTAGTTTGTGTTTTGATTTTTTAGAAGGCAACTTGGGATGTTGCAATGTCTCAGAAATATTTTAGTTATCTAGCCCAGATGGATTACATCCTAGATTACTGAGTTACTAGGTATAAGTACTAAGCCACTATGGGTGATCTTTGCAAGATTGTGGAAAATGATAAAAGTAGAAATGGCTTAGAGAAGGCAGATGTCCTGGTTTTCAAAAAGTAAATAGAATGTAATCTTTTTTGCAGGCTACTGATTTGGATAAGTGGGGAAATTCTAGAAAGTCCTCAGGGTATATTGATAGAAAACCAGTCTTGGAAGACCTGCTTTCTAATCTCACTGGCCATGTGATTATAAGCAAGTCATTTGGCCTCATTACTCCCAGAAAACAGTCCAAAAGGCTATATAAGTGAAAGAGTAGGTGTTTTGGTTGTGAAAAATTCCTTACTATAAATTCCCTGTATCAGTGTAATCATAGGTTCAATTCTGAAAAAGAAAAAAAAAAAAAAAAAGATTCTGGAATGCATTATTTTTTAAAAGTTTATTTTAATTTTCATATGAATAAAATTGATTTTCACTCTGACTCATCTCTCCAAAATAAAAATAAGATCCTTGTAACAAATATACATAGTTAAGCAAAATAAATTCCCAGATTGAATATGTCCAGTTCTTCACCACTTTTTAATCCATCACTTTTTAGTCAGGAAGTGAAAAGCTATGCTTCATCATAGATTCTCTGGAATCAGTGTAATGATCAAAGTATTTGAACTCTCAAGCTGAGATTAAATCTTCATTTTTGGTTTCTCTAAAGGTTACTCAGGGTCCATCAGTCTAAACTCTCATTTAAATTATGATCTAAAATTTCTTTTAAATTTCTATCTTATCCATATTTCCCCTTCAATCATCCTGAAACCTTCACTTAGCAAAACTGCAGAAGAAATGGGAGTGAGATTTTTTCATTCTTCCAAATGTTCCTGGTTGACACACAAATCAACTCAGAAGCAAAACTGGAAAGGAGATAGAAAAATTTAGAACACGAAGTTTTACAAAAGTGAACGTTGAAAACTATCTTTACCTGTTTTTGGAAAAATACTGCTTAAAAATAAACTCAAAAGTAAATAAAATAATTATTTGTATTTATTATGTTGTATAATTTTTACTCCTGGTTCTATACACTTCATTCTGCATCAGTTTATACTAGTCTTCCAATGTTTCTCTGAAATGGGGAGAGGACTGCCAAAAAAGCTAAAGCAACATTAGGCTACTTTGGGACGTATAGTTTTCAGGACTACTGAGGAGATAGGAAAAAAAAAATAGTGCATAGTGGCACATAGTGGATGTGTGAAAATTGTAGCATATTAACCAATCAAGAATTGTGCAAGAGAAGAAAGGATAAGCTAGTCACACAGAGAAAGTATTAACTGATAGAAAGCCTCCATGGTCCATTGCTGGCCATCATCTCTTTGAGAGGAAGGCTCCCAGACTATTGGCTGAATCTCCCCCATAGAGAAGTTACAGGACATAGGATGGATAGAGATGCATGTTTCCATCTGGATTATTGGAAGAATCACTGACAGATGAGAGCATAAATCTGATGAAGTACTGATAAGCTGAGTACAGCTAAGTGGTGCAGTGGATAGCTCACCAGGGCTAGTCATCTTCTTGAATTCCAAGTTAGCCTCAGATACCGACTAGTTGTATGACCCTAGGTAGGTCACTTAATTCTGTTTGCCTCAATTTCCTCATCTGTAAATGATCCAGAGAAGGAAATGGCAAACTACTACAGCATCTCTGCCAAGAAAACCCCAAAATGGAGTCATGGAAAGTCGGACATGAATACAAAATAGCTAGAGTATGTACAGAGGAAGGCAACAAGAATGGTGAAGGACCGCAAGTTGAAATTTGTGGTGTTTTTGGAGGAGAACAAAGACAACTTAAGGGGAACATGATATATCAGCAATTATTTGAAAAATTATCATGAAGAGGGCATAAATTTGTTCTGCTTGTCCATAAAAGACGGAACTAGGGCTAATGGGTCTAAGTTTAAAAATGGCAAATGTAATAATTAGTACTATTTGGAAGTGGTATGTTTTTCCATTTTTTTTTTTTTCAGAGATTCTTTTTGCTGGATATCTTCAAACGAATGCTATGAGGACTATCTGATAGGCATGTAGTTAAAATTCTTATTTAATTTGGAACAGGTGATATCTGAGGTCCCATCTCACTCTGAGATTGTAAATCTATGGTTATTATGATGAACATGATTGACCATGTCACAGAGGCAGTCCCTTATTTGAAAAAAAAATTGTTATTGTTGAGGTATTTGAGTCATATCTGACTCCTTGTGACTCCATTTTGGGTTTTCTTGGTAAAGATACTGGAGTATTTTGCCCTTTCCTTCTCCAGCTTCTTTTATAGATAAGGCAAATAGGACTACATGGTGACTCGCACAGGATCATATAGATAGTGTCTGAAGTTGGTTTTGAACTCATTGAGATGAATCTTCCTGACATCAGGCTGGCACTCTATCCACTGTACCACCAAGCTGCCCAATTTGAAATAATAATGACATATTAATGTAGAGGCCATATATCATCACTTCATAACTATTATAATTACATACATGTCATACTATTACAATAACCCCATTTTTTCAGGGTCCTATGTTTGGTCTCCCTATGTAAGGCCTCTCCCCACTATACTCTGTTTTCCACTTTAGCCATCAAAGTGATCTTCCTAAATCAAAGATCTGACCATGTCACTACCCTGGTTGAATAAAACCCTACTGGTTCCCTACTTACTACAGGATCAGATATAAAATCCACTGATTTCATAATCTAGAGCCTTCCTACCATTTTGGGCTTCTTAAAACTTAGCTTCCCACTTCACATCCTGTGATCTAGTGATATCAGCTTCCTTACAGTTCTCTGAACATTGTGTATTCCCTATCAATTTCACCAGATATCCCCACCCACCCTGCATCCCATTCCTGGAATTCTCTTCTTCCTTATCTCTGTCTCCCGGATTTTTTTGCTTCTTTCAAATTTCAATTAAAATCTCACCTGCAGGAATCCTTTTCTCATTCCTCTTAAAGTTAGTGCCTTCCCTCTTAAATCATCCACAATTTATCCTATATGTAATTTGTTTTTATATAAATGTTTCCTTCATTAGACTTTGGTTTCCTCTAAAACCAGGAACTGTCCTTGCCTTTCTTCACCTCCCTAGCACTTAGCATAATATCTGATGCTTAATAAATGTGCTTAGTAAATGAATTATCTACTGCCAACTTGTTTTTTCTACAAGGATAATGTAACTGAGCCTGCTCTCCTGAATGATTTTGAGAAGCTTGGTGCCTGTGATTTCTTGGGTTAGAGGATCCATTGATTGCCCTTCTGAATAAAGTCATAACTTCTGAAGAAGTTTCAGCTTCCTCATGTGTAAAACAATTGGTTTGGACTAGAAAATCTCTCAAGTCCTTTCAAGTTCTAAATCTTTCATCTTATGATTCTTTGGCTCAATTAGGCAGCATTGTAACATGTAAATCAATTAAGTGGCAATATCAGAAGGCCTCCATATACTTCCTGCAATAGATGCCCTGGGCTGCTTCTCTGCCATATATGAAAACATTCCAAGCTAAGACAAATTTTCTGGAATAATTGGAACCTGCCTTTAGTTTCTCTATAATACCAGAAGGAAAAAAAAAAAAACAAAAACCAAAAAAAAAACCACAGTCCCTAAAATGCTTCTATCACTTCCCAAGCACATACCCAAAGAGTACCTGTTTCAAGTACTCCAAACCATAGTCTGATACAATTTCACCCAAGGCCAACTATTAACTACCTTGTTAAATTGGTAATAAAAGAAAACAAAAAACAAAAACAGAAGTGGGAAGGTTTATGTTATAATTTTAGATAGAATAGGAAATAGAATGCTTTTTTTTTGACAGGTAGTTCTTTTAGGCAATTTCACTAAAAGAGAGAAGATTGGTTTTAGATAACTTACCCCATTTTCCTCTTCAGCAAAAGGGCTATACCTTTCTCCTTCTAATAAACCCTTCTTCACTGAAATAGACTTTCAAAAGGTTCTATGGGGGAGTGACAACTTTGGTCTTCTCAAGACAAACAAAATGGAGTGCTAAGTTCCACACCCACTTTAAGGTGGCAAGACAAAGTTTTATTCATTAATTTTTCAGTTATGTCTGACTTTATTACCTCCATTTCGTTTTTCAGCTCATTTTACAAATGAAGAAACTGAGGAAAACAGGGTGAAGTGATTTGCTCAGAGTTACCTAGGTAGTGTTTAAGGATGGATTTGAACTCAGATTCACCTGACTATAGGCCTAGAGCTCTATTTACTATTCCACCTAGTTTCTCCAAGACAAAGTTATTTAAGTGTAATTATTTTTTGAACAGTTTTTTGACACCACTTAAGCAATTTAAAATGAGATCAAGTCAGGGGCAGCTAGGAGGAACTGATTTCAAATCTGGTTTCAGACACTTAACACTTCCTAGCTGTGTGACCCTGGGCAAATCATTTAATCCCAATTGTTTCAGCATTTAAAAAAAAAAAATGAGGTCAAGATATATCCTCTGTAATATCCTTGAATGTTGACAAGTGGTCAATAGATTGAGAAGCCTATTGTACTTTTTACTAATTTTTAGGAAGGGTGAAGAGCATATTAAAAATCTTTTAAATTCATTTGAAAATATTGAGAAATAATATTCTGTAGTCTAAAATCCTTTCCAGACCTTTCCTTTTAGGACTTTAGAAGGTCAAGAGCAATGGAATAATATTAGTTTCAAAACAACAATACCTTTTAGTGATTGGGATCCCTCAAGTGATAGGACCCTCCTAAAGGTTGATCCCTCTTCTCCATTCACAAAGGATTCACAGACTATATGAAGGAGGCAGCTAGGTGGCTTGGTTGGTAGTACACTGGGTCTGGAGTCAGAAAGACCTGAGTTCAAATCCAACTTCAGGTATTGACTATGTATCCCTAGACAAGTAACTTAACCTTTGTTTGCATTAATTCGCTAGAGAAGGAAATGGTTCAACCACCACAGCATTTGTGTGCCACAGACTGCACTGGCTTGCTGTTAACAATGGGTCATGGACAAGACTCAACAGCAACAATTTAGAAGAAAATCTTTCAGTCCTTGAGGGGAAAAGGAAAATACCAAGTAGTGACTATTCTAGAATGTTGGCTCTCTGTCAAACTTTATTTCAGCAAATTGTGACATTTTCCTTATTCAAGATTCCTCTAAATAAATTGTAGTGAGGTAAAGAGTTGTCCAAGAGCCTGAGGTAAGGGTAGAGAGATTGTCAGTTCTGATAATCCTCTAAACTAGAATTGCTTGAATTTAGAATGTTAACTTGTTTTTTCACTTTAAGTTTTATTTTTTTGTTTGTATATCACATACATTTGAAGATTATATACACTTAAGAAATCTCTTCTAACAAGGTAGAGCTAGATAAAACTAATTATATAGTGACCCCATCTGATAGTTTATGCTGTATTTCACATCTGTGAAAAAGTTTTTTGTTTTTTTATTTCTTTTTTTAGTGAAAGGAAATGCATTGAAAAAAAAGAAAAGGAAAGGAAAAAACAAATTTCTTGTAACAAATATGCAAATAAGCTAACAAACTAAAACATTTCCCTCAATGGCTATAAACTGTAACCTTTGATTCATAGAGCCAATTATATGGGACTCTTCCCTTATTGGAGATCGTTTACTCAATATCCATGTCTCTATGAAGGGCAAGCAGATTTGGAATTGAAGAGAAAAGAAATTTATGCTTTTCTGATTTCTAGCTTTAAGAAAGAAGATCTGACATTCCAATCTCTCTTCATGTTGCTGAAAGGCAAGAAAAACTCTGGGAAAAAAGGTAGCAGTCTATCAAATCCCCATCCCAGCCTGCTACATAGAGATTTTGGAAAATTACTCTTTGGGTAGGATCTGAGATTCTTTCTCTGGGTTGGTATGAGTGAGTTATCTCATTCTCAGTGGGAGACCTTGTTCACTATTGTTTGGCATATATCCTCATATGTATACTTTTTCTTCTGTTTATTTGTTATATTCTATTTTTTGGATATTTGTTATATTCTGTTTGTTGGATAAATAGGTTTTATTTACTATTTTCTATGTATATTCATTATAAAACTGGCATCTGATGGGAAGGGAATTAAGCAGTGGGTATATAGCTTAAAACATTCCTTTCTTATTAAGGATTAATAATTATTATTCCTTAATAATAATTAATAATAATGTACAGCTTGAACCTAAAAATTGTTTCTCTCAAGAGCAAATGATGAAATCCTGAATGGTGGGTGTAGTGGGCAGAGAGAAACCGAAGAACTGATAAAAATTATACCCTGGGGCTGACAGGAAGAAGGCTCTGATAATCAAGATCAATTTAATTCTGTGATCCCATCCACTGGAGGTAATCCAGTCAGAAATCTAAGTTATGTCAAGTTCTTATGTCAAGGTTAAATTCCCCTTATAAAACAACTTATAGCCAATACTTCCCTCCCACAACACTCTGCCTTATAGTCTTTCTCCCTACCCCCTCCATGCCAGGTGCTATCTTCACTATGCTTCCCAACCCCACTATTCTTCCTTACAGCTAACTCTTTTGGGGCGCTGAGTCCCTTTCAGGATTTAGCCTGCCAGCTAAGAGCCTGCCCCAACCTCATGGGATGCTCCCTTTCTACAGGGGTAATCATGAGTTCCACTGAGAAACTTTCATATGATCCTCCACTCTATTTCATATTTTCCATTCCTGGTGTCTATTGTATCCCTCCATTTTTTTTATAGTATAAAGATAATATTTAATTTTCTTAGGTTCTTTTTATATATATATAAAGCTTTTTATTTACAAAACATATGAGTGACCTTTCAACACTGACCTTTGCAAAAACTTTTTTTTCCCAAGCTTTTCCCCTCCTTCCCCCCACCCCCCACCCCTAGATGACATGTAATCTAATACATGCTAAATATATCCCTCCATTTTGTTTGTAACCTCTTCCCTAAATAAATCTACTTTTTGCCACTGTGAATTCTTCACATGACTAAACTCCAAAATTTGGTGCCAAACCCCACATCATAGATCACATCACAGATAAATTATAATTGTACTCTAATGCTCTCTCTCCCTCCCTCTCCCTCTCTCTTTCTCTTCCTCCCTCTCCCTCTCTCTCCTTCCCTCTCTCTCTGTCTTTCTCTTTCTCTCTGTCTCTCTCTGTCTCTCCCTCTCTCTCTCTCTCTCAGAACAGAGTGACTAGCCTATGGCCTTCAACCTCCTGCTTTCTCTCCTGGAGAAAAATCTTTCTTGGAGAAGGGTGGGAAGAAGGGAACCCATAAAAGATCTGTCTGCCTCCTGGTAAGCCACTTCTCAGACATTTCATGTCTCACCGGATCATACTGATTTTGGACCTTTTGGACTTCCAGCTTCTCCCATTTTGGACTTTTTTGATTTCTCTTCCATGCCCCCAGTTTCCTCATTTCTTATATCACAACTTATTCAGCCATTCCTCAATTGTTGGACATCCTTTTACTTTCTATTTGTTGTTGTTATTGTTTTGCTATCCCAAAAAGAACAATTATAAATATTTTTATAGACAAAGGACCTTTTCTTCTTTCCCATCTCTTTTGGATATAGATATAGCAGTGGTATAACAGGTCAAAGGACATGTATTATTTAGTAATTTTAGGGGGGTACAATTCCAAACTTTTCCAGAATGATTGTACCTATTCATAGGCCCACTAAGAGTTCATCAATGTGCCAATTTTCCCATAGCATCTCTAACATTTTTCACTTAATTTCTTTTGTCATCTTTGCCAGACTTTAAAGTGTAAGAGATAAAATGTCAGAATTTCTTTAATTTTCATTTCTCTAATTAGTAATAATTTGAAACATATATATTTGGCATGGTTACTGAAAACTTGAGGTTTTTTCCTCCTACTTGTTTGTATCCTTAGACAAAATTATCAATTGGGGAATGGCTTATGTTTCTCTAAATGCTAAATCCTTAAAATTGTTCCAGATGGACTTGTGACTAAAGTGCAGAATACAATATTAATATCTTTTTCTTAATAATCTACCCAATACTCCTAGTTCATAGCTCTTGGTGCTAAGCAGAACAACTTTATCTCTGTTCCACAAGGATTCCTTCAAATGATTAAAGGCAGCTATGTTTACTCCCAATGACTTCTATTGCATTCTCCACTCCCTATCCCAGTCTTCTCCAGGGTAAACTCCTCTTAGTTCCTTCAACAAATCTTCATAGATCGTGATCTCTAATATCCTCGATTTAATATGAACTTTTCAAATCTTTAAACATAGGAGAAGTGTAAGAAAGGAGAAGCTCTCAAGAGCTGAAAAAGGGGACTCTTCCCCCCCCCTCCACCCCCGCAAAGATTAAAATGAAGAAAAGGAACTAATACTAAGGTGCCTCATAGGTTGTGTTAGTCAAGTCAGTCTGGTTAAATTTAAGTTCAAATCAGAAAACCGTAAGATTTCCCCTTTTTAGTTGTTTTACTTTTGTTTTAGATTGTTTTTTATTTTTTTTCCTTAGAAACTCTACAATTAAAAAAAAAAATTCCCTGAGTGTGTCCTTGAAAATACAGGTAATTAGTGCACCCCTAGTGGCCATATTTGGTCATGTCCTTGTTCTGGGTCCCTGATAGATCTGGCAGACAGAGGTGGAAATCTTGGAACCAGCCTTGGTGGCTGTGGTGAATCCCCATATAAGTATTAATTTTTTGTTGTGGTTGAATTAAATACTGAACTCTCTTTTATTAACATACTCTCTTCCCTCTTCTATCCAATCATTTTGAAGTTAATTATGACAATTTAACTAATATACTTAAAAGTCTATCACTATAACCAGAGCAATATTGGAAATTTCTAGTAATAACTAAGTGGTAACATTTAAGAAATGTATAAATGCATATTTTTGTTGCTTTTGTTTTTAAAAATAAGAAATACTGAAAATTTAGAATAGAAAAAATTTCAGAAATGACCCTTCATTTTACAGATGAAGAAACTGGGGTTTCCCAAAAGTGAAATAACTTGCCCAAGGTTATAGAGCAGAGTCAGAGGTAGATTAAACTCTTCTGACTTCAGGTACAGTACTGTTTCTATTACAAAGTACTACAGTGCTGCATTTGGAATCAAAAAAGCTGAGTTCAATTTTTGGCACATCTATGATATAGTGAGAGACAACATGATGTACTGGATAGGGTACTAGACACAGGAAGAGACAGTTGAAATCCCACATTAGATACATTCTAGCTGTGTGGCCCAGGGCAAGTCAGTTAATTACTCTGTTTTAGTTTTGTTATCTATAAAGTCAAGGGATTGGATAAAATAACTCCCAATTGCCTTTTAGGGGGATTCACAATCTACATACAATTTTTAGTCCAGAATTTTGTTGGAACTGTTTTGGGAAAAAAAAATTGGGAAAAAAAAAGTTTACAAACTACTTGACAAGAAGACCCAAATACTAAAGTGGTCTTAAAAAAAAGCAAAACCAAAACAAACAACAACAATAAAAAAAAACACCAGTTAAGAAGGACACATAGTTAACCTTCTGGCCAGTAAGAAGTCATTCACACAAATAGCAGAATTACAGAATGTCAGAATTTTAAAGGAATTTAGAGGTCATATTAGAAGTCAGGTAGAAGTCTACCTGAAATGGACTTTTCTCTATATCATCTCTAAAAACTGGTCATCTAATCTTTACCTGTATTCATCCATTGATGGAGAACCTGCTATTTCCCAAGGCAGCCCATTTTACTTTTGGACAACTAATCATTAATAAGGCTTTCCTCATATCAAATTTAAATCTGCCTCTCTGCAGTTTATACCCATTACTCCTAGTTCTTTTTCTTGAGCCAAGCAGAAGAGGTCTAATTCCTCTTACAATCTGTACTCATGTCCCCAAAGCCTCTTGATCCTGGATGCTTATTCCAACAAAATGTATATACCAAGAGTACCTCTGAAAGAACAGTTCCTCCCTCTGATTGGATGGTTCCTCCCAGAACCTCTGTTTAAGGAGGGTTCCCAGACCAACTGTCTCCATTTCTCTTCAGGTCTAATGAGTCTTTCTTCTATCATATCCCTATATGGGGCTCCTCTTTCTTCTTTGCAGTTTCCATTTAAGTGTTGTCTTCCCCCACTATAATATAAGCTCCTTAAGAGCAGAGGCCATTTTTTTCCCTTGCTTGTATATGTATACTTCAATAAATGCTTGTTGGCTATCATCCCTTGTAATACTTGAAGAGATCCTGTTCTTTTTGATCTGATCTGAGGAGTAGAACAATGTTTTGGAACACATTGTTTTGTAAAGATGGTAAAAGCTTCTCAAATTCATCCAAAAGCTTCAGATTATAATAGTTTTAAAATTTTTTGTTTGCTTCTATGTTGGTCATCCATCTTTCTACTACCACATTCCCCAATTCCCATCAAGCATTTTGGGCCTTCTTTCCATCATTGCCATGTTTTACTAATGAAAGTCAATGCTAGTTATTGCTAGAGTCAGCTTTTTTTGACTAGGGGAATGATTACATTAATACCTCAATTGATGGTATTTTAGCTTTCTTACCCTTAGAGGCCAGAATTCTTCCAGGCTATTTGAAACTTTCCATTACTTACACACACACACACACACACACACACACACACACACACATCCTTGAGGGTCCCACAGCTCTACCTTACACAAGATTTTTTTTCCTTAGATGGCATTGGAGATATTTGTTCTACTCAACCAAGTTTTTGTTTTCTATTCTTGGCTAACTTGGGGTGAATTTTTAAAACTTATTTCCTCCATTTTCCAAGGACCAGGTGATGTACTATCACATAGCACCTTTCTAAGATCTTTGGGGTTTGAAAATTTTTTTTATCTCTTTTCATTTGCCTTTCTGACTTTAACCTTCTTCAGAGTCAACTGGACCAAATTATGAAAATTTCCCTGATCTGTCAATTAGTGAAAGAGGTAATGGGGAGAGTGGGGTGGGCAGAGAACATGTAGCTTAATCAAAGCAGTGGAGGAATCCCTGCTTATTGGTAAAGATCCATATCCTTGATGCATTATGTTTCATAAATATTTCATAGGCAAATTGAAGACTTGAAAATTGATTTGGATATAGGAGTCAAAGATGACTGATGCTGTCTTCTGACTCATTTGATAGGAAGGTGGTGTTATCAGAAATAGGAATGGGAACAGAGAAGTTAGTAGGAAGAGCAGTCAGGAAGATGATGAATTCTATTTTAGGTAAGCTAAGTTAAAGATGCTGGCAAGACATTCAGATGGAGATGTCCAGTAAGCAGTTGGAGATATAGGGATATAGATCTAGAAGTCTTTTGCATAGCATTGAAGCTGGGAGAGAGCAGATGAAATTGATAAGTGAGATAATATAAAAAAAATTAAAAAAAAAAAACAATGAAAAGATCAAGAACAAAGCCTTGAAGATTTTCAATAATCAAGGGTTGGCAGAAGGATAAAGTAATTGAAGGAGATACAAGTAGACAAAGAGTGATCATAGGCACATTCTCTCTGTCTCACTCTGTCTCTGTGTTTCTCTCCTTGTCTCTCTGCTGTCCGTCTTTCTCCTTCTCTGTCTCTATCTCTGCCTCTCTTTGTCACTCATAGACAGACATACATATTGAGATCACATCCTTACACAAATATATATTTAAACACACTTGCACACAGATGTACATATCTATGTCCATTCATAGACTCATATACCCTCTACATCATTCTCCAAGAACTAAAACAGCAACAACAACAATGAAACCCAGGCAGAAATCCAGGAAATCAGTGTCCTATTCTGCTCTGTCCTGTTCCATGAATGGGGAGTTGGTGGTGTGTGTATGGTAGGGAGAGGTATGTATGGAATGCAGGTAAGCAAAATGATAGCTTCTATACACTTCGATGGAAACCAGGGAAGAAAGAGGTTTTAGGAAAGGTAAGGTGGTTAAGTGTCCAAAGCTACCAAGAAGTCAAAGAAGATAAAGAGCAAAAGACTTCTGATTTTTCCTATCAAGAAAATTTGCTAATGGTTAGAGCTATTCAGAAGTCCAATGGACTTCCCCAGAAGCATTGGGTTCCTCCTCATTGGAAGTTTTCAATCAAAAGATAGATAATTATTTGTCAAAGATGATAGGAGATTCTTATTTGGATGCAGGGTGGACTGTATAACCTCTAAACTCCCTTCCTTCTCTGAGATACTTTAATACTGTGATTACTCAATGAGGTCACCTTTAGAGATGAATTTTAGGAGAACAGTAAGGATGGAAATCAGATTGAGAAATGTGAGAAAATGGAATCCATAGATTCCTTTTTAAAGAAGGTTGGTAGTGAAGGGAAAGGAAAAATAGAATGTATTTGAAAAGTCTAGCAAGATCTGTGGGAGGAATTTCTTAGGACAGAGAAGTATGCTTCAGGCAAAGACAAATGGCTAGAAGAGAAGAAGCAAGATTTGAAGGTACAAGAGAAAAGGATGATAACAAAGCTAGCTGGTAGAGGTTGGAAATAGTCAAATTGAGTACAAAAGGGGAGTGATAAGATTAGAATGAGAATGGATAGGGTGAAGGTTGAGTCTTAAAGCTCTTATTGTGAATTAAACACAGATGTTAGTATTAGATATTGTGTGGGGAGTCAATTAAATTTGAAAGTACTTATTGAGCACTTATAGTATGAAAAATAATGTTAAATACAGAGGGTACTAACAGAAAGGTAAGATAGCTCATTTTCCTTTTGTGAAGGATTTAACATTATAGTAGAAGACAACATCGGACATTTCAAGTTGTATATCCTTTTGGGAACTAATCATTGGTATGTGATGTTGAGGTGTGGGTCTAAATTTAATTTCTGTTAGACTGCTTTCCTGTTTTCACAACAGTTTTTGTTGAATAGTGAGTCCTTATCACAGTAGATGGGGGTCACTGGGCTTCTTTTGTACTAAAATATGAGATTAGTTTGGCATATTGTGAACTTTCTGTTTCACAGATTAATCTCTCTTTAAAAAAAAAGTATCAAATCCTTTTGATGATTACTGCTTTGTAGTGTAGTCAGTAAGTTTGTTCTATTCACATTCAGTGATTGTAATTAATGTCCATAATTTTCTTTTATATACCTTCCCTCTCTCTTTGCTTCTAACTCTATAAAGAGGAAGGCACTGAGAGGGATATGCTTTTAGTAAAGTACTCTATGCTTAATGCAATCACATGTTGTTACCCTGGATTTCTCTTTAAAATACTATTTAAATCCTGCCCTCTGAGGTTAGAGTTTATTTTGCTTATGATAAACACTTCCTTTAAACTATCCTCTTATTCCATATTCTTCCCTCCTTCATCTCTTCCCTTTTCCTCCCATTTCCTCATTGTGTAGAATTTTTTTCTATATCAGACTTTGGGTGTGTTTGTTCTATGTTTTTAGTGAAAAAGAAGTTCAGATGACTCTCATTCCTTCTCTCTTTTCCTTATTTGGATAGTTTTCTACTTACACATCCACCTTTTGTAAGATGTTCATCCACCTTTTCTTTCCCTTTCTTCCTTCATTAATTCCCTTTCCCTTCCCTTCCCTTCCCTTTCTTTTCTTCTTTTAAACTATCAAATCATTATAAAACCATCTCCAAACCATTTGTCTCATTTAAGTTCTTTTATGATCCCTAATGACATTAGGATTCTGAGGGAACCCTTTAATCAACCACTTGTGTTAGAATGTAAGAGCTTCTTCTTTATATATTCCCTCTCAATTGCACACATATTTACTATTTCTTTTGACTACCATGCTCATATTTTAAAGTTTTTATTCAGTTCTATTCTTTTCATCAGAAATGCCTGGAAATGTTTTACTCCATTAAAGATCCATCTTCCTTTCCTTCTTCCTCTCCCATTCTCCTTTTTAATTCAGTTTTTCTGGGTAAGTTACTTTTGATTATACCTTATATCTTTTACCTTTTGGAATGTCGTATTCCAAATTCTCTGTTTCCTTTTAGTGGTAGTTGATAAATCTTGTACAACCTGGACTGATTCTATAATACCTGAACTGTTTTTTTCTGGGTGTTTGCAGTTTTTTTTTTTTGACCTGGATTTTGCCTATGATGCTCCTGAGGGTTTTCATTTTAGGGATTCTTTCTAGGATGGCTGGTTTCACTTTACTTTCTAATTCTAAGAGTTCTAGACAGTTTTCTTTCATGATTTCTTAAAGTGTGATATCCAGTTTCTATTTTTTGGTCATGGTAGTGTAATGATTCTTAGAATAATTCTCCTTATTCTGTTTTCCAGGTTAATGAGATATTTTATATTTTCTTCCACTTTTTCAATCTTTGACTTTAATATTTATTATTCATGGAGTCATTAATTTTTGTTAGGTCCATTTTAATGTTTAAGGAGTCTATTATTTGGGTGAAGTTTTATTCTCCTAATATTAAACTATTAATATACCTTTCAAAGTACTTCCTCCAATGCTCTTGGTTTTGTTTGTTTTTACATATTCTTTCCTTGAGGACTTGAATTTCATTTATAATATAATTTCAAACCTTAAAAAAACCACTTGCTTCATTTCTTCTAGGAATTCTACTTGACCCAGGGGCCAAGTTATGTTTTTCTTTGAGGCTTTGCTTTTAATCCTTTTGGAATTGTTTTCTTCTTCTGGGTTTTTATTCTGGGCATCTCTGGCATCATATTAGTTCTTATCATGTTAGAAGTCTTTGATTTATTGTTATTTCTGTTTTACTTTTTTTGAATTATGTTAGTTTGAACACTATTGGACGGAATGTCAGAGAATTGTTTGGTCCTGTTTTGTATTTTTGGGCAGTCCTATTGATGAAGTTCAACAAGTCACAAAGATAGGGAGTCATCTGCAATGAATTCACAAACTTAAACTATCTACAAATCATTGTAATGCTTAGCAAGTAGGCAAAGTTACTAGGGAACTCACAATTAACAAGGGGGAATGCAGGATCTTTTACAAGAAAGAATCCTAAACAAGGTGTGTATGTTTATTGTGTATGTCAGTAAATCAATTGTTGATTGTCCTATTTATACAAGACAGCCTCAGGAGTTGACTTCTATAACTCAACTTTCACAATGTACCAAGTGTCAGTATAGAATAGCTCTGTCTGTACAAGGTAATTCTGTCAGCACAAGATAATTCTGTAGGGTCAGTTTGTTCATCACTGGGGCCCCCTTAGTTACTGGGGCATGATCTTTTGCTGGATTCATTCACCCCATCACTACTGTAGCTTTCTCTGAATAATGAGTGTTTTTTAAGTATCTTAGGAGGGGGTCAGAATATGAACCAAAAAACTTTCAGTGCACCCAAGCACCTTGGTCTATGCTGAAATATGATCACTCTAATTAGAACTTTGCAAACTTGTGACTCATGTCTGGATAATACAACTAGGTTTGTTCCCTATTAGAGCTTCAGTTAGGCTGTTGCTGGTCCCAGACCCAGTGAGCTGGGTGAAGAGTCCTACTTGGTCTGAGGTCCCTGAACTAATCTGTCAACTGAAGGCTCCAACTCAAATTGGGGGCTAAATACATGACTCAATCTTGGGTCACTGACACACAACTACTTCTATACCTGCTCCCTGCCCAGTATATAGTCTCAGGTTAGGTTTGAGCCTGATTCACTGAATAGGTGATTTACTCCCTACCCCTAGCAGCAGGTTTCCTTCTGAATCTACACAGCATAGCAAAGCTCTGCGGTCAGAGCTGCAGGTTAGCCCCTATCCCTGCAATATGTATAGTCAGACTGTAATGCCAGAGAAACTGAGGAAAGATAGAGATGGGCTTTTAATCTTTTAATTGTGGAGAGTTTAGGATAGCTGGCCCAATGGAACTCATATTCAAAAATCACTCGGTCCAGAGTGACTAGGGAACAACATTTATATAGCAAAGCAAGCAGGTAAAACAGAAGCAAAAAGAATGCAGTTAGGTCATCAGGCAGCTGTTATACAAAAAAAAACAAATTACATTTCTCATAGCCTAAAGTAATAACCAGATGAACATAATGATGGGAATGAGTTTGGGGTGTATAAAATAGTGGGAGTAACAGGATGCATACAATGATGGGAATGAATTTAAGGGAACCTTCCAGGGTCAGTATTTTTGGAGAACAGTAACTGTAGAAGCACCTCATCGTGTGATGCCCAAGTAAACAGAAGAACAGAAATAGGCAAGGTTATGCTTGTCACTTTGATCTAGTGTGTGAGGCTAAGTTCAGGTTCTCATGAGAAACTTACAAGGTCCTTTTTGGTTCAGACCTAGTCCTTAATAGATCTATTAGCATTCCCTCCCCTGGAATATAGTCACAAGTCACCTCCTAGCCTAGTCCCATTGCCTTCCTAAATCCAAGCTAGATTTGTAACCCATTTTAAGGTCAGAGCAGCACAACTGTAACCTGGTTTCTGTTCCTGTTCCCTGGGATATAAAAATAACTCAATATATTTTCTCCATGGATTTCTTTATTAATATTTGGTCTGACACTTTGTTGGAATAGCTGTGAAAAATTGGGCTATACTGTTTTTTCCTCTTCTCCATCTTATCTGTTTTCCCTGGAATGACCTTAAGCCTAATTTTTCTACATTTCGACAGTTATTTATTTTGCATACAGAACATTTACAACAATGCCTTGTATTTGGTAGGTGTTTAATAAATATTTGTTGAACTGAATTGAACTCAATGGCATTGTTTGTTGAGCCAATGCACATGTGGACTTGACCACTTACTGCCCTATAAGGACCCTTTACATTGTACGCATTCAATCAATAGTTGTTGATTGATGAATATCTGTTCATTTAATAGTTATATAGCAATTCACCCCAACTTTATCTCTTTCATTTTGTATGTTAATATCTTCCCTACAGATTCCTTAGTGGAAAACTAAATTTGTACCTGAGAATGATTGGTGATTACCAGTAAGCCAAGATTTTGGGGTTAACTCAATATATTTCAAAGAACATCATAAATTTATGAATTAAGTCAAGACCTGTAAGTAACCATAGGCAAACAAAGTGACTATTATGTGGTTTCTGAAACCTCAAAGATTTGGATAATGAAATCTTTTGAGTCTTAATTCCCTTACAGGGTTATCGTGAAGATTAATTAGATAAAAATCTGAAAAGTACTTTGAGCTTTTCAGAGAATCCCTTTATATTTAAAAGGCCATAAACAAGTTCCTTTATGTTGAGCCAACCAGAATTAAAAATAACAAATTCAACAGATTCTTAACTCATCTATAAAAAATTGGCCCAAAAAAGCCAATCCCAAGAAGAGCAGACTACTCTAGAACAATGCTCCCTCTATTATTTTTTGTTTTGTCTATGTCTATGCCTGTTGTCATTGCTCTTTATCCTTTGACTCATTTAGTATAGTAATCACATAGTTCCTATCTTTTTTTTTGTAATGACGATCTGTTTATGATACAAGAGATTTCAATAAAAGAAGATATTCACCCAAAGTAAAGTAGAAAATTGGGCACATAGGTAGTTCAATGGATCTGGCCTTAGACATTTACTAGTTGTGTTGACCCTAACCAAATCACTTAACTTTATTTACTTCAGTTTTTTGTAAAAGTGAGCAAACCAACCTCTGCCAAGAAAATCCTAAACAGGATCACAAAGAGTCATGAAATGATTCACCACTCACCAATAAAAAAGGAAATAGAATGTGTCTTCCGTACCCTGAATAAAAAAAGAAAGGAAGGAATCAAGGTTCCCTAGCCAATAAACTTTCTTATAAGTCAGTTAGGAGGTATTTTGCTAAACCTGGAGTCAAAAAACAAAAACAAAAACAAAAAAACTGGAGTTCAAATCCAACCTTAGATGCAAGTTATTTAACTTCTGTCTCAATTTCCTCATCTATAAAATGGAGATAATAAAAAGGGAACTTATCTTCCACAGTTGTCATGAGGATAAAATTAGATAATGATTTTAAAATACTTTGCAGATCTTATAGTGTTGAGGCAGAAGATACCCCAACAATATTAGGGTACCCTGGTAAGTGTCACGGGTATGCTGAAAGAATTTGAACACTCAGTCTCCAAGCTTTAAGGGGCAAAGATTTATTGTAATTGTAACACCAACTGAAGTGGGCTAAAGTTCCAGGGGAATCTAGCAAAGAGCCCAAAGTAGAAGACATACTGCTTGATGGAGAGCTAATTTCCAAGGGAATTTAGCAAAGACTCAGGCACAAGAAGATAACTTTATGGGAAAGAGAAACAAAGATTAGGTTGATGTGCTAATTTTATGGTTTAGAGATACAGCTGAAGAGTGGTAAGGATAGGGTAGGTTCCCATCATAGGATTCTAGAGCTTACTGACCTATAGATTGTTCTCTGATAGCCAGCACTGTTTGTGGTACTCACAAGGCTGAGTTGCCTTGGAGTTTCTCAGAAATTGCTGCATTTTCACACCTCATCAATAGTGCTACATAAATTTGATAATGATGATGAAGATGATGCAGCACAAGTCTGCTTATATCATTCTCCTGCTCAAAAATCTCTACTACCACATTGTTGCCTGTTAAAGTTTGATTTTCTTTATAAGACCCTCCCCAATCTGGTGCTAACTTATTTTTTCAGCTTTATATCATATTGTACTCTTCCACTGGCTCTAGGTTATTCTCTGATATGGAAGACTGAGGCCCTTAGCCTAAAAAAGACCCTCCTCTCAAGTAGTGGATATCCTGCCATCTAGGGATGGGGTGGGGAGCTGGGGGGAAAATCTGTAACAGAAAGCTATGTAAGGGTTAATATTGAAGAATTACCCATACATATGTTTTGCAAATAAAATAAAATTTAAAAAAAAAAAAAAGACCCTCCTCTCACTTGCTTCCATGTCTTTGTTCATACTTAGACTTCTTAAGTTGCTGAATTCCTAGTTCTTCAACACTCAACTCAAATGCCTTCCTCCTTGAAGTCTTCCTTGATTCCCTTTGACAACAGTGACCTCCTTCAGAACTCATACATTTTGCTTTTCATCTCCCCAGTGCATTTATCTATAAATTGATGTTATCTAGATTTTGGATTTATGCATTAGGAACCTTAGAAATCTTCTAGTGCAACTACTTTCCATGAAGTACTTTCCCTCCCCTCTCCCTTCTCCCTTGCCAATTTTAAAGATAAAATGCTCAATGACAGGTAGTCACCACAGGTAGTAAGTAGCAGAGTCAGGATTCTAATCTAGCTTCTCCTTCCTCTCTACCAAATCCAGTACTTTGGATAATATCATTTAGAACTAAAAAAAAAAAAAAAAAAGCCTGAGGGAATATCAAATACCATCAATCTCCTATCCCATTTTACAGCAGAGAACTTAAGTCTTAGTAAATAAAAGACAGACATTAGCTTCAGCTCATTCAACAATCTAAAATGGAGATGCTGGCTACTGCTTCTGGCCACCAGTGACAGACTCTGAAGGGGAGTGGGTGTGTGCTTGAGTGAAAGAAAATCCAAACTAGTTTATGGTTATTAATTAGATCTCCTTCATCCTGGGCTACACAGGTGTAGCCTAGAAATTCTTCTCATGCTGGTAATTGATGGAGAAGACATAGCTAGGAAACTAGTCCTCATAGGTATGGATGGAGTAAGGCATGTTCAGGGAGCAGACAAAGTGGAGAGAAAGAGTTAATGTCATGTTTTGAGTGACTCATGCGAGAGTTATTGAAGTGATGCAACTATGTGGAAGCTGAGTCAGTGTGTTTTTGAGGGTGTGTTTAGATTCAGATCCCCAGAAAAGTTTGATGGTTTTTAGGTGTGCCCAAGTGAGCACCCCAGCATTTTTTAGTTTTGTGCTTGCGGAGATTCCAGGCTTATTTCTAGGGTAAACTTTGATTTGTGGGAAAATGAGTAGTGGGTCTTAGTGAAAGTTGGCACACTCTGCTGAGATAGTGAGAATAATGTTGTCAAGAAGCATTTATTAAGCACCTACTATATGCCAGGCACCATGCCATACTTCAAGTATACATGGAAAGGCAAAAATGCCCCCTGCTGTCAAACTCATCGTCTAATGGAGGGGGGGAAGAGACAAAATACTAACATGTAGAAAAAAGATATATACAGGACAAATTAGAGATAATCTGAGAGGGAAGGCTTAGCATTTGGAAGTTTGCAAAGGCTTCTTGCAGAAGGTAAAAAACATTTTTTTTTACATATATTTTAAAAATAGCTTTTGTATTGCTATGTCTGAGCTTTTCTGTTATCTGCCTGACTTCTCTTCAAACTTTTTTGTTGGATTTTCGTAAATGTCATGTTCATTGGCTATGGGTAACCCTCAAGTATTTGTTCTGGACTCTCTCTTCCCCACTAGTACTCACTCATTTGCTAACCTCAATGACTTTAAGTTCAATCATTATCTCTATGCAATTAATTTTCTGATCTATCTATCTAGCCCCAGTCTCTCTCTTGAGCATCAATTCTGTATCACACCAACTGCCTTTTGGACATTTCAAACTAGATGTTCTACAGGCATCTCACTCTCAGCAAGTCTAAAACAGAACTCATTATCTTCCCCTCTATACTTTCCCCTCTTTTGAATTTTTTTTTATTACTGTCAAAGGGTATCACCATCTTCTCACCAAATAAGTTTGTGACCTTAGTGACATCTTCAACTCCTTTTTCTTCCATGCTCCCAAATCTAATCAGTTGCTAATTTCTGAAATTTCTTTCTCAACATGTCTCCGAAATTTATCTCCTTTTCACTCACATAGCCCTCATACCTGGACTATTGCAATAGTTTTTCAGTTGACCTCCCTAATGATGAAGTACAGCTCCCAGGGGAAACATAGCAGTGATAGGGCTCCCTGAACTTAGGGTACTTTTGTTCTGACAATCTATCTGATTCTAAAGTTCTTTGGCCTTTGGATAGTCCTACAAACATTGTTGAATGTCAAATAGATAATCTGCTGGTCATCGATAACCAAATTCCTGAGACAATAGTGAATAGAATACTGCTCAGCTCTATCTCTAGGTCATAAAATTAGCATATCAATGACATGAAGAACTGGATACATTGCCTCCTTGCTCCTGGTTCTTTGCCAAATCCTTTTGGAACTTAGCCTGCTTCAGTTGGCATTACAATTACAATAATTTCCTTTGACTTGAAAATATGTTCAGCCCTGCAAATTCTTTTGAGACACCTAGCAACAACATTCTGAGACCCCCCCAACCTTTTGGGATCCCTTCTGAACCTCAACACTTTTTTGTTGGAGACAAAGAGACTGTTGGAGACAAAGAGGTCTACCAAACCCCTGCCCCCCAAAAGGAAGTGCATACCAGCAAGAGGTCTAATAAACATCACCAAACCCCTGCCCCCAAAAAGTGCATACCAGGAAGCCAGATACAATCAATTATCTCAAGAAAGTTTCAAGTAGGCATCCTGCTTCAGGAAATCACACATACACCATATCCCTCCCCTTATTCAATTTCCTGACAAATGGTCAACGGATGTTACATCCTTTGTTATATGAAAGTTTACTTTGATACAAAATGTATATAAACCCTGTACTATGCCTCAATAAACGAGCTATTCTGCCCTTATACAGAATGGTCTCCATTCTTTCCTTTCACAGCCCATCCCCAGGTTGAAGCCTCCCCAGCCTTTTTGGCTCACAGGCCGATGCGAGATCTCAGGCACCCTTAGCTCGAGGCCCGCGGGTCGGGTCACTTTTTCAAATGTCTCTACATTTCAATCTATCTTATCAACTGAGTAGTTGCTAAAGCGATTTTCTTAAAACTTATGTCTGGTTATATCATTGCCTTATTCATTCACCACCACTCAATAAACTCTAATGGCTCCCTATCACCTCCAAGATCAAATTTAAAGTTTTTGTTGTTGTTGAAAACACTTTTAAATTTATTTTTAATCAATTAATAATTTAATTAATTAAATTTAAATTGAATCTGTATTATTAAAACATTTTTCTCTATTGATAAATGATCTGTATAATTAATGTTTTAAAGTTTAGATGCTAGACAATCAACAAAACAATAAATCAAACACTGATTTATAGCTTTTGTTGATTTCCAAGATAAAAATGTTCATGTTGAAAATTTACACTGGATCTGAATTCAATACACTCCCCCCAATACCCCTGCTCTCAGTCTCTGGCTCTCAGAACTCCTGGCTCAAGTGCCACCTCCTGCTGGAAGCCTTTCTTCATCCCTACCACTTCCCCCATCTTCTATCTCCATCATTTCTAAAGTTACTTTCCATTTTCTGTAAATCATATGTTCCCATTTTTGTATGTTGCTTCTCTATTAGAATGTAACCTCCTTGAAGAACTAGAGATCATTAATCACAAAATAGATAATTTTGACTATATTGAGTTTAAAAGTTTTTGTACAAACAAAACAAATGCAGACAAGATTAAAAGGAAAGCAATAAACTGGGAAAACATTTTTACATTCAAGGGTTCTGATAAAGTCCTCATTTGTAAACTATATAGAGAATTGACTCATATTTATAAGAATTCAAGCCATTCTCCAATTGATAAATGGTCAAAGGATATGAACACACAATTTTCAGATGATGAAATTGAGACTATTTCTAGTCATATGAAAAGGTGCTCCAAATCACTACTGGACACAGAAATGCAAATTAAGACAACTCTGAGATACCACTACATACCTGTCAGATTGGCTAAAATGACAGGAAAAGATAATGATGAATGCTGGAGGGGATGTGGGAAAACTGGGACACTGATGCATTGTTGGTGGAACTGTGAATGGATCCAACCATTCTGGAGAGCAGTTTGGAACTATGCTCAAAAAGTTATCAAACTGTGTATAGCCTTTGACCCAGCAGTGTTTTTATTGGGCTTATATCCCCAAAAGATCTTAATGGAGGGAAAAGGACCCACATGTGCAAGAATGTTTGTGGCAGCCCTTTTTGTAGTGGCAAGAAACTAGAAACTGAATGGATGCTCATCAATTGGAGAATGACTGAATAAATTATGGTATATGAATGTTATGGAATATTATTGTTTTATAAGAAACGACCAGCAGGATGATTTCAGAGAGTCCTGGAGAGACTTGCATGAGCTGATGCTGAGTGAAGTGAACAGAACCAGGAGATCATTATACACAGCAACAAGACTATACGATGATCAATTCTGATGGACATGGTTTTCTTCAACAATGAGGTGATTCAAACCACTTCCTATTGTTCAGCGATGAAGATAGTCATATACATCCAGAGAGAGGCCAGCATTTTAATGCTTTCTGTGAATGTTTGCTTGCATTTTATTTTCCTTTTTAGGTTGTTTTTTTTCTCTTTCTAGATCTGATTTTTCTTGTGCAGCAAGATAACTGTATAGATATGTATATTCATATTGGATTTATCATATATTTTAACATATTTAACATGTATGAGATTACTTGCCACCTAGGGAAGAGGGTGGGGGGAAGGAGGGAAAAATTTGCAACAGAAAATTTTTGCGAAGGTCAATATAGAAAAAATTACTCATATGTTCTGTAAATAAAAAGCTTTAATAAAAAACAAAAAAGAAAGAATGTAACCTCCTTGAGGGAAGGAAATATTTTTGCTTTTTCTTTGTAAGCTCAATGCTTGGAACATTGTCTGGCACATTGTAAGCACTTGTTGATTGGTGGTCAGAGGAGAAGATATGTATACCAGGTTGCTAGATATTGGACTATAGAACTAATGAGAGGTAAGTGCTTTTGAGGATACAGATTTGGATGTCATCACTTTAGAAATATTAATAATAATATCCATGATGTTGATTATTGATATAGTGGACAAAGAAAAGCTGTAGGAAATATATCCACACATAGAAGGGTAAAAAGGAAATGGAGAAATATTTAAAAATATTTTAAAATGACCATTGGAAAATTAGGAATATACAAAATAAGTAAAATATAAGCATCTTAAAGGCAAAGACTATTTACAAATTTTTGTCTTTATATTCCCCCACACTTAGTATAATGCCTCATATATAACAAGTGCTTAATAAATGTTAAATTGAACTGCAAGGGAGGACATCATTCATGTCCAATATCACTCAGAAGTCAATGGAGTTAAAAACTGAAAGAAGTCTATTAAATTTGACCTTAAAGATATCATTGTTAAATCTTTAAAAAAAATTTTTTTTTCAGTTCCAAATTCTTTTCCTCTCCAACTCATTGAAAAATTCATTATAAATATGTATAGTCATGTAAAATTCCACATTGGCCATGTTCCTTTCTTGTCTTCCCACTCATCCCCAAAGATTGATTCAAAATACGCTCAATCTGCATTCCGAATCCATCAATTTTCCTTTTGGAGGTGCTTAGCGTGTTTCATCATGAGTTCTTTGAAATGTGGATGTTCAGAGATACTCTTTCAAAGTTGGTTATCTTTACAATACTGCTATTATTCTGTAGATTGTTCTTCTGGTTATGCTGAATTCATTTTGCATCATTTCATAGAGGTTTTTCTGAAACAATCTCCATAATTTCTTATAACACAATAGTATTTCATCATGTTTAGTCATTCCCCTTGATTGGCATTTCAGTTTCCAGTTCTTTGCCTCTATAAAAAGAGCCACTATAAATATTTTTGTGTGTGTGTACATGGGTCCTTTTCCTCTTTCTTTGATCTCTTTGGGGCATAAGCCTAATAGGGATAGTTCAGGGTCAAAGAGTGTGTACATTTTAATAGCTTTTGGAGCATAATTCCAAACTGTTTTCCATAAAGGTTGGACTCACAACTCTACCACCAATGCATTAATTAATCTATTTCTTTTCTCATATGCCCTTGAGCATTTGTCATTTTCCCTTTTTGTCAATTTATGCTAATCTGATGGATGTAAGTTGCCAATTTAGCTTTGTGGTTCCACCCTCTGGGGATGTCTAGTCTGAGATCCAAGTTATGTCAAACCACTGATACCCACCATCAATAGAAGTCTCCAGCAGGCTCACCTTGCCATGCCCTGTCAGAAATCCCAGTCATGTCCCTGAGGTTGAATTTTCCCTATAAAATCTACTTATGGACCATCTCATGATTGGCCAAGGCACTCCCCCATGCCACGAGGTGTCTCTTTTAATTCCGGTATGCTTCCTGACCCCTCTTCTCCTTTTAGCTCTTTTTAGGGTGCTAAATCGTTTTCAGGATTTAGCCTGCTAAGGACATACCTCAACCTCATTGGGTGTTTTTTTTTCTCCTGGAAAATAGCAAATTCCACTAAAGAACTTGCTCTTTCCATCATTAATTATTAAAATCCCTTTCTATGCTCTCCAACTCTATTTCACATTTACCTTTCCTGGCATCTATTGTATCCCTCCATTTTGACTGTAATCTCTTCCTTAAATAAGTGCTTGTTTTGTCAAAGAGAATGGTCATTGTGAATTTTTCACATGATCAAACCCCAACTTTTGGTACCCATCATCTGTTGTCTACATAACCCACATCATTTTTGGGTCCTTAAACCACATTATTTGGTGCCATTCCAACATCCTGCTCCTCTCTGTGCACAACATGTTCCTCTCTCTTTCCAACATCCATCCCTCCCCTCTCTTTCTCTCTCTCTCTGAACATCATATCACATCAATATCCTTAACAATTTTAGGTTTCAATATTACCACAATAACCCCAAATAACTTAAGTAGCAATTTCACAATTTTCATAAGTGATAACCAAATAGGTAACATAGCCTATCACAAAAAAAATTATAACCCATCCTTTTTTTACAAATCACTCAATATACAATTTAGAAAGCAATATATTTCATCTAATTAGAAGATACAAACAGGTGACCTCTTTAGGTAAGTTACCAGAGAACTTTGTTTTAATAACCATTTTTTTAACTTAAAAGCAAATCAAATATAGATTTAAATTTCTAGTAGCAATACTACAATATTAATGCACACATTTCTAAAATCTTATTTCCAAATGCATCAGTTTAATGTAATTCTTTCCTACCATTCAAATTTAAACAGTAATTTAGGTCACATTTTTGGGAGAAAACTACTCTTCTACCTCAAAAACTCTACTCTCCTAGACTGCCTGAAATCTTTGAAATGTCAGCAAACTATGTGAGACCAGAGATGGAGACACAGGCTCCTGGGAGCAAAATGGCAGTAGCTCCTATTTTCCCCCTAAATTTTGTGCTCTTCCCTATGTAGATTGCTGTTTTGGGAAGGTAGAAAGATTTCAAAATGTAAAATGGATTTCCCTAGATTTCACCAAGCCACGTGGAGATAGATCATGCCCTTTTACAGAATCGAGTCTCCCAAGAAGAGTTTTGGGCTCTGGAGAGTTGGGAAGCATAGGGACCCCTCTAGGGAGAAACTGAGGCTGACTCCACAACATGGGGTTTTGAGGGAGCCTACTGTTCTCTGGAGAGGCTGGCCTGGTCATTCCCAGTCCCCTCTAAGGAGAGAAGCTTGAAAGCTTAAGAAAAATTCAGGTTACTTTGCATCAAGATGCACAAAACAAGCACTTTAAACCACTTCTTTTACATTTACTTTAAACCACTTCTTTTACATTTTACATTCATCTGACTGAGAAAAACATAGAAGACACAACACAGATTCACACTCACACACAAACATTTTAATTCCTTTTTTTTTCCTTTTCTTTTTAATTCCTTTTCTTTCTGTCTAGTTCAGAGTTGTTCCTTCCCTACTTCCTGGAAAAGAATCTCTTCTCTTCTGGAACCCCACTTTCTTTATTAGTTTCTTGTGCAGATCCTTCCTGTACTCATTGTGGAGATCTCCACACTTCAGTGATCCTAGATCACTAATATTTACTCAACTTTAGATTTCCTGACATGTCCTCTCTTCCAGTATTTTATGAGAGGTATGACTCAGGAGTTCCCACTCCTTGGTACTATTAAATTTCCCATCTTACTAACTTCTCTGACACTTCAGACCCCTTAAGATGGCTGCAACCACCAAAAGCAATACTAGATAGTCAAGGTTCTTACTTTTGGTGTGTGTATAGGGTTTGCCTGGCTGCTGCAGAACCTACTCCAGTTCCCTTCCTGATTCTTGAATTCATCAGTAATTTTGAGGAGAGGTGGGGGAAGCCCGAGCTGAGCCAAGAGGCCATTGAAATCAACTGGACGCATCTCCTCGTGCTTCCACAGGGCCACCCGGGACTCATAATGTCTGGATTCTAGACAGTCGCTATTTGTATGAAACAAAATAACCTACCAAGAACCCCCCATTTCAAAAGTTAGTCTCTGCCCCCAAAGAACTTAACATTCTTCTGGGGGAGATTACCTCCACCCTTGATTATTCTTTGATGTCCTTAGGGGTTTCAGTTTTCTACTCTAAGTTTCATTTCTGCAATTTGGTTTTTATAACTATGGAAACAAAAATGCCCATCCATTTCTCACAGTCTTGACATTTATTTGTTGTCAAGTCACTTAAGTCTTCTTGAATTGAATTCTGTTTTTTCATTGAAGTAACAGCTAGATGGCACAGAAACTTGGACCTGGAGTCAGGAAGACTTTAATTTAAATCCAGTCTCAAACACTAGTGGAGAACTCTGGGCAAATCATTTAATCTCTGCCTAACTCACTTTCCTCATTTGTAAAACGGAGATAATAATAGCTAGCACCTATCTCCCAGGATTGTTGTGAGGATCAAAGGAGATATTTATAAAGTACTTTGCAAACCTGGAAGCACTATGCAAATACTTATGTGTTAAAAAAAAAAAAGGATAATAATATGCTATTTTACAGGGCTATTGTAATGTACATCACAAATCTTGAAGCATTATGATTTATTATCAGTGAAAAATATTTTTAATTACATGGGGAAAAGTATAATCATACCATATAGTGGCCTCTCCACTAACAGTTTTTTTTTTCCCAGTTTGAAATGTATGGGAGATTAATTAATCAACCACATATTTACTAAGTGCTCAGTTATATATATTTTACCTGCAGTGTTAATCAAACTGGATTAAATTGCAACGCTCACTTCCTTTATTTTCTACCTTTCTGATTTCACATACTCATTAATGATTTTATTTACACGTTTTCCTATGAAAAGAACATACAACACACTTACTTCATTTTCTTTCTATTTCTGCTACTTACTATGGCTTTCTAGATTATTTATTGCTGTTCAGCCATTTCATTTAGGTCTGACTCTGTGGTCCCATTTGGGGTTTTCTTGGTAAAGATGTTGGAATGGTTTGCCATTTCCTTCTCCTAGATTATAAACTCTTTAAATTGTTTCTCTGTGATCTTAAGTAGGATGACTGTGTGCCTTAAGAGTTCAAGGTTCATGTTTTATCTGAAATTCTGTCTCTTGACCAATCTTAGCACACATCATCAATATCACCGCATAAAAGCTGTTTAGTGTTTGTTGAACTGAATACCTCCAGATCACCATGCTTTTCCTCACTTGATCTTCCTGACTTTTGACTAATATGTATCTCCTTGCCTATAGTGTACCTCTTTCTGTCTCACAGCCACTTACCTTTCTAGCTCAACTCAGCTGGGGAGAGCCAACTGTTAAATTTTTCAGTGTGACTATTTATACCTCAGAGTAGTAGATTAAATTTAAAAGTGTGTCATAAAAGGCAGCTAGATGGTGCAGTGGTTAGAGCACCAGCCCTGAAGTCAGGAGTTCAGATCTGTCTCAGACACTTAACATTCCCTAGCTGTGTGACCCTGGGCAAGTCACTTAACCTCAATTGCCTCAGCAAAAAAAAAAAAAAAAAAAAAGAGTTGGCTGCTTAAACATTTACTAGCACATTTCTGTGTTGTCCAAGTTCCTGACCTTCATATTTACTAAGCTAATTTGGCTCTTTATGGCTTAGAAGATTTGAGAATCATCTACAAAATTGCATAGGGAAATTCTACTCTATATTTCTTTATTTAGATATATCACCATTTTATTCATATGTTTTTTTTTCTTTTTACTGTCCTAAAGGCAGGTATCTTTATAGGATTTTTTTAAAAAGCAAGCATCCCATTCTGCCCAATGTCTTATTTACTTAAAAAAAAATAACTTGAAGGCTTATCAAATGTTTTTTGAAAGTCTTAAATAGATTACATTTACTACTTCTCAATTTGCCATGCTGAGAATACTAATAGACTTCAGCCAATATGGCTTCCTGAAGAGGAGGTAAGTTTCCCAGCTTCTTGAAACAGACCAAATAATTATCAAGAAATCAAATGAGAAATTACAGCAAATTCTTTTACACCAAAATTGCACAAGAAATCAACCTGAAACTCTAGAATAATAGGAAAGAAACTGCCAAACAAGGTCAGTGCCCATGTATGGTAGTTTCCCAGTGTAACCAGAAATGGTCCAAGGATATGTGTAGCCTATAAGGTCCTAGGGGCTGGAAGCAGAAAAAGTAAGGAGCTCTCTTTATTACCTTTCCCCTTCTGGAGTCAGAAAAGCACAAGGTAGACAAGGAAGTTCCTTGACATGGCAGTGGGTAATGGCCAGTGACTAGCTCCATGCTGAAGTGCTCAGACCTAGATTGAGGTCCCTATGTCTCTATCTTGATACACCATTTATCTTTGAGATACCAAATCTTGGGGACCCAACACTCTGAACTTTAAGGTACGAAAAGGGTTGAACCACTGAAAGTAGAGGTCAGTATAAGAACCCAGGTGATCTAACCCAGGTCAAAACCAAGCAGAGCTGATCACTCTACCCAAAAGTGTAATAGGGAACATTGTCTGGCACTGGCACAAAGCCCCATTTTAGGAACTAAATTTAGAGAAGTGAATAAATGTCAGAAAGAACACTAGTACAAAAAATTATTGTTGAACTAGAGATCTATCCAAAGAAGAAGCAACTCCATTAACAACTAGATGATCATTTCCCACAATGGTTACATCAATACTTTCTTAATTGAGACTTGGGAAGGTTCAGAATATCAAAATCTAGTACATAGAAACATGGTAAATTAAGCCAGTCTTACTGACAAGATATACTTAGAATATGTAAAGCAGACAAGGTTGTTTGGCAGAAGTTGGTCACATTCATTGGATCTATGGCTGGAGTTGGTTCCACCAAATTGGGGCCCCAGAGGAAATGAAGCACCCTTCCCCCAGTTGAGTAAAGCCTGGTGGGTTTTTTAGGGTTCTTATCTGGTTCTGGAAAGGAGAGAGGAGCCTGGTCTTGGGGAGTGGTGTGGTTTCATGCTAGTGAAGAATTGGGGGAATTGACTTTCCAACCCCTCTTAATTCTAGCACCTTCTACTTAGCTTATTTATAACTTGTTAGAACATATTTGCCTATTTTTCCTTACTTTTCCTCTTTTTGTATCCTCAGCACTTAGCTAAGTCCCTGGAGCACAGCAAACACTTAATAAGTGTTTATTGACTGACTGACTGACTGACTGACCGAATGGCCTAATTGTGTCCTGGAAGTAGACTAAGAAAAGAGGTTGATGACATTGTCAGATATATTCCTTGTTCCTTATTTCTGCTCTCAGCTTTTGTTGCTTAAACCTTTTACTTTATTTTTCCCTCGGAGGAGTTTAAAGTGATTAAAAAGAAAAAGTCCCACGTGTCTAGACTAGGTGTGAAGCGGTTTTATAAGTTAATTATACTGTGAATTTTTTTTTTTTTTTCTAGAGCAGCCTTCAAGGAGGTAGAGGGAAAAACTGAGAAACCAGACCTTTTATCTTCTCTTTCAGCTAGTTATGTACCCTAGTGCTACTGGAGAAATCCAGTATGTATATGCATATATCTATACATGATTGTATACATGATCATATAGGTATAGGGAAGGGAAAAAAGCATTTGTATAATATCTACTAGGTATTAGGCACTGTGCTAAATGCTTTAGAGATCTCATTTGCTATTTACAAAAATCCTGGAAGTAGGTGCTATTATCCTAATTTTTACAGTTGAGGAAACAGGCAGACTGGTTAAGTGACTCACCCAGGATCTCACAGCCAGTGTCTGAGGTCAAATTTGAACTCAGGTCTTATTGACCCCAGTGTCTAGAGCAACAATTAAATAGTACTTAAAAAATTAACTGGAGTGGCATTTGGTCGGTCAATAAGCATTTATTAAAGGTTCTACTATTTGCCAGGCACAATGGTAAGCACTAGGGACACACACAAAAAAGGCAAAAGGCAAAAGATAATTCCTGATCTCGAGGAAATCACTGTTTAATGGTGGAGGTAACATGCAAACAACTAGGTGCAAACAAGATAACATAAGATAAAGGCTACTTGTAGCTAGCATTGGAGGAAATCAGAGAAACCAAGAGATGAAGAAGAAGAAAGCTCCAGATACAGGACACATCTGAAGATATTCAGATGAAGTGTCTTGTATGAGGAGTAATATGGAGGACAGTGTCCCTGGCACTTAAAAAATATCGATTAAGAGCTCCCTATATATTTTAACAGTAAAGTTTACAGGAGTGTGACATAGTCCTTGACCCTGAAGAGCTCACATTCCAGACTGAAACAGTGTAAATAATCAAAGAACATGACCAGATGGCCTATGATCTAATAAGAGAATATAATGTTTACTTAAGTTGTAATAGCTGTTCAGAGAACAAGCATGAACTAAGAATACTTGTAAAAATAAAAAAAGCTGTATAATTGCCTTTTAAAAATATCATCTACCAATATTATGTGTCCCCACTAAAACAAACAAAAGGTAACATTAATTGCCATGTTCTCTACTGCCTAAAGGCCAGGTGTATTATATTCTCTGTCTCAGTCCCCCCATCAGGTTCTCTGGTACACTTAAGGAAGTTTTTTTGGGGAGGCCTAGACTCTCTAACATTGGTTTTAACTCTCCTGAAGATGTTCTCTCAATTGTAGGGGGTTCCCTTATAACCAGTTCTATTTGACTTAATAGCTAGATTTGCTTTTATTAATGCATATTCACTTCAAATATGAAAACATACTCTCCCATATGTGGGGCACAATCTCCCTCCTGGGCTATCAGCACCAAGCCACACTCTGGAGAGGGGAGGCTTGGAGGATGAGGTTCACAGCTTCTCCAAGTTCCTGCGTAGCACAGTCCCAAGTTCCAAGTCCAAAGTTTGGCTTTGACTGGAGTCCTAGGCACCTTGGGATCTCAGGGCATCCTTGTCAGGATGGCTTCCTGGAAAATCCAGCCTGGAATCCTCTCTCCAAGGTTACCATGAGTCAATGATTTAGGCTCCAATAGGGAATCTACCTTCTGCGCTTGAAACTGAGGATAAATGAGACAGAAGACAACACATATCCCAAATCCATTTCTTGGGACTACTGGGTAAAGGAAGACCAGGGGAAGATAGCCCTTCTCTACTTACCAGTTCTGGTACTTTGACTGAAGACAAATCTACTCTCTCTGGACACCTAGCAAAAAATGAATACACAGGGAAGAACAGTCTGACAATTTTAAAGACAGTCTGTTCTGGCTATTTAGCCAAGTGAAGGAAGGTGCTCCCTCACAAGTGGTAGATTACCAAAGAATGTCTTCTCCCAGAGGCTGGTGCCTCCATTTTAAGTGACTTGGATATGCTCCAACCTGTTATACTTTGCTTGAAATTTGATAATCTCTGACAAACAGACCAGGGGACATTTTGAACATGATCCTTTTTCTCAGTTCAGAACAGTTCTCTAGGGGCAGCTAGATGGTGCAGTGGATAGAGCACCAGCCCTAAAGTCAGGAGACTGAAGTCAAATGCAGCCTCCTAGCTTTGTCACACATACGGGATTGTATATAATCATGCAGCATTGTCAAGTCACTAACCCTTAATTGCCTCACCAAATAAATAAATAAAAGAACAGTTCTCTGAACAGGCATATAAGCAGTCTTTTCACTTGCTTTTCTTGCTGCCATAAAGTAAGGTTTCAAAACAGCCAATGTCGCATGATTATATACAATCCCACATGTAAAGATGAAAATCATAATCATACCTATATACAAGGTTGCAGATTCAACAACGGAGCTTTTCTCTACCCATAAATGAATGAAAGAACAATTATAAAGAAAACTGACTTCCTATCTTGGATAGAAACCTAGTCCATACTGAGCTTTCCAAACATGGAATTCAATCTGTAGGGATTCAGGACCTGAGATCAATTATTTTTTCTGGGCAAAAATACTTCCATGACTCCCTCAGAACATAAGGCCATCCAACTGAAGTTGGAAAGTGTCCCTTTTGTTCTGATAAAGGCCTCATTTCTAAAAGATATAGAGGATTGACTCAAATATATAAGAATTCAAGCCATTCTCCAATTGATAAATGGTCAAAAGATATGAACAGACAATTTTCAGACGAAGAAATTGAAACTATTTCTGGTCACGTGAAAAGTTGCTCCAAATCACTATTGATCAGAGAAATGCAAATTAAGACAACTCTGAGATACCACTACACACCTGTCAGATTGGCTAAGATGACAGGAAATGATAATGATAACTGTTGGAGGGGATGTGGGAAAACTGGGACACTGATACATTGTTGGTGGAACTGTGAACGGATCCAACCATTCTGGAGAGCAATTTGGAACTATGCTCAAAAAGTTATCAAACTGTGCATACCCTTTGACCCAGCAGTGTTTCTACTGGGCCTATATTCCAAAGAGATCTTAAAGGAGGGAAAGGGACCCACATGTGCAAGAATGTTTGTGGCAGCCCTTTTTGTAGTGGCAAGAAACTGGAAACTGAAAGGATGCCCATCAATTGGAGAGTGGCTGAATAAATTATGGTATATGAATGTTATAGAATATTATTGCTCTGTGAGAAACGACCAGCAGGACGATTTCAGAAAGGCCTGGAGAGACTTGCATGAACTGATGCTGAGTGAAATCAGCAGAACCAGGAGAACATTATACACAGCAACAAGACTATATAATGATCAATTCTGATGGACATGGTTCTCTTCAACAATGATGTGATTCAAATCAGTTCCTATTGTTCAGCAATGAAGATAGTCATATACATCCAGAGAGAGGCCTGTGGGAACTGAGTGTGAACCACAACACAGCATTTTAATGCTTTCTGTGAATATTTCCATGCATTTTGTTTTCCTTCTTAGGTTGTTTTTTTTCTTCTTCTCTTTCTAGATCTGATGTTTCTTGTGCAATAAGATAACTGTATAGATATATATACATGTATTGGATTTGTCATATAATTTATCTTATTTAGCATGTATTAGATTACCTGTCATCTAGGGCTGGGGGTGGGGGGAAGGGGGGGAAAAGCTTGGGAAAAAAAAAGTTTTTGCAAAGGTCAATGTAGAAAAGTCACTCATATGTTTTGTAAATAAAGCTTTTAATTAAAAAAAAAAAAAAAAAAAAAAAGGAAAGTGTCCCTTTCTATACAAGACACATCGGAATTGCCCAAGGATTCCATTATACTATAGGTGATCCTCATTGAGGTCTAGGCAAATATATTGTGGGTCTTTATTCCAAGGATCACACAAAATTCCCTCATAGACTTTGAGACTACAAGAGTAAACCAACTGGAATCACTTATTCAAATAGATATGAAGACAAGTAGGCTCAATTAGAGAAGAAATTAAGAACGTCATCTGCTTATAGATTGTATAGATATTCTTACCCTGAAAAGTTTTAATAGTTAACTAGTGCTATTTTCTCTGTAAAATTTTCCTCAAAATGAAAAGGAGAATTAAGCTTTCCTATCCATTTACTTCTATTTTTAGCAGCAAATGTCTTTTAAAGAGAGTGGTTTCTGACAAATCAATGCCAATACTAGGAAAGGAAAAATAAAGTCTATAAACAAAATCAGATTTATTAAAAGATATTCTTTACAGTCAATTGAGACATCAGGAGGGGTAATAATAGGTGATGCTGCCAGTTTTTTGGTCTGTGTCTAAAGATTGGTCTCCACTAGCTATCTGAGTAACTGCTTGGATTTACAGATCAACCAATAAGAATGTGGGTGAAGAAGGGGAGGCCAGCAACAAAGATGCAGTAAAGATCCAATTTCTTATGTACTTCTTACAAATTTTCCTTTGATCCAGGGCATATAGGGCAAAGCTTGATGGGAAAGCAAGGTATAATGTTACTTTTGTTCCTAGGTCTTTGAATATTGTAATTGGTTGAGGGGGTAAAGAAGAAAGACTGGCTCATCCCAGGATTACCTTTGTAAATGTATTGGGTCTGTTCTCATAGGGAGAGGGGCCCTCATAATTTTAGGGATTTAATGCCTCATATATCATCAAAATGAAATGGGCAGAATAGGCCCTCTATATTTAATAGAGGGAAAACTAACATTTTGGACAATAGAATCTCAATCTAAAGAGATCTTGGCTGGAAAAATTCAATAAAAGATGTAATTTAATAAGATTAAAAACTGAAACTATGTTTTAAAAAAATCCAATTATACAAGTATAGGCTATGGGAGATATAACTAGATCACAGGGAAATTGATAGATAGTTTTAGTGGACTTCAATGAGTACATAGTGACATATGGTAATACTCTGTATCCCAAACTCTTCCTCATTTGAAGTAGCTTCCTAGTGACTTTACAGCATAAAAAGTCCCACCTATATGGATTCAATATCATGGGTACATATCTGAAGACCACTCAAATTAATCATAACCTGCCCTATTGACCAGACATCATTCCACATGGAGATGGAGGATGGAGAGGATGTGTTGCATCTAGAGAAATTAAATGCCACTGTATCTTTATTATCTAGTCTTGTTGTGTAAGAGCAAAAAAAAAAAAAAAAAAAAAAATTAACTTCTCAATGACTTGTGAGTGTCTCATTTTGTCTCAACATCACACCTGATTTAATTGGATTCTAGTGTTAGGCTTGCCCCTAACTGTTAAGAATGAGGAGATGATAGTTTCACTGCCTTTTACTCTAGTCGGATCACATCTATTGTCTTTTATTCAGTTCTGCATAATGCATTTTTTTGAAGACTAAATCTTCCTATCTAGCCCAGGTTGGAAATGCAGATTTCATTCCTGGTGTTGAGATTGGGAAGGGACCCCAAAATGTTGGGGATCACAGGCCAGTGTTGTGAGGTATCTCAAAAGAATTTGCAGGCTTGAACCCATTTCCAAGTCAAGGGACAAAATTTATTGTAATTGCAATGCCAATTGAAGTGGGCTATGTTCCAAAAGAATTTAGCAAAGAACCTGGAGCAAGAAGACACATTTATCTAGTTCTTCATGTCATTGATATGCTAATTTTATGATTTAGAGACAGAACTGAGGAGTGGTCTCAGGAATTTGGTTACTACTGACCAGCAGATGTAGGACTGACTAGTCTAAGACTAGAAGACTTTAGAATCATTGACAGACATTATTAGAACAGTAGCTCTCTAAGGTTAGAGGGCCTCAGGATCCTTAATATATCTTCCCTAAAGTATAAGGAAAGAAATATTATTATATCCTAGGCCAGAGGACTTTTACAATCATTGACAGACAGATTGCCATAATAATAGTACTCCAAGGTGGGTGGGGGTGGGGGTGGGAGTACCTCAGGATCACAGATTCCAAAGGCAGAAGCTTTAGAATCACTGACAGATTGTTAGAACAGAAGCACTCTAAGGTCAGGGGACCTTAAAATTATTGCTATATTTCCCCTAGAAGTTTTACTATATCACTGAGACCAATTTTGTTACTTATTCCCAAGGAAACTTTAACTTTTATTTCTGACTATTGATCTGACAAGGTGAGTGATCTCTCTCCCCCCTTAGGAATCCTGGTGGCTTCTTGCTTCTGGAGCTCCCTCTATTAGTAAATGTAGTACAGACACATGATCAACTTAGAAGCCCTGGGTTTATGCAATCTACTAGCCTCAGCCTTCACAAACAGCAGGGATTATAGGTATGCACCACCACATTTGGATAGATACCATATTTTAAGAAGTATATTCAGAAGATAAGTAGATTGGAAATCTTAGAGAACCAGCTGAAACATAATTATCTTCAAGTATTAGTAAGACTGATAGGGAACTCTGGACCAACTTGTGGGCTGGACTAGTTTATTCTTAGGAATTGCTAAAGCAGCCCATTCTGTTTCTATGGTTAACCATCATGGGAACCCAAATTTTCCCCAACTCTTTCGATTAGCATATTTGAGCCAGCTTTGATGGGAACTCAGTTTTCCTGGAATGTCTTTAACATTTCAATACACAACCTTGTCACTTCCTAGATCCTTCCTTTATTTTCCTCTCCTCTCTCTGAGCTCCAAAACTCTTTCCTGGTTCCTTCTCTAAGTCCTAGATCCTGCTCTCCCACTCTTCTATTTCCCCTGAGTTATAAGTGTCATCTCCCCCAAAAGCAAATTGCTCATTCATTTATGATTCTGACTTGCCTAGTTGTGTTTGTTTGAACTGGTATGCTATTTGATGGGAACTCTGGACAAGTTTGAAAGCTGGAACAACTTATTTTCAAGAATTGCTAAAAAACAAAACAAAATAACAGAAAAGAGCCCATCCTGTTCCTTTATTAATCATAACTGGGTCAGTTTCTCAGACTGTCTTGTTAAGCATAAAATGATGAGAAGCTGGAGCTTATTTGGCTCTCTACTGTTAGTTCTTCTACCTTTGAGACAAACTTAATGGTGTGTGGGACACTATTGACCACAAAAACAGAGACTCAAGAGTAAGAAAAAAAAGCCAAAAGAGATTTATTATGATCTTTCGAGAAAGGGCATCTCCCATTTGACAAGGTGTTTCTCAGTAAAAAGTAGTGCAAAGTATAAACTGCAAAACACAAAATTAAATACTCTAAACTCAGAAGCCTCTACCTCAGCTCGTCTTTTCTCCTATTGTTTGAAGGAGTCTAGGCTTACATTCTTAATGACAGGAATGTAACCCAGAGATAAAAGAAGAAATTGCCTTTAAAAGAGGTACTTAAATGCTAATTAAGAGGTGGTGGGAAACGGGAGGGGACAAACACCTGCAACTTTTTATCTATAGCTCTATTTGTTATAGTCACAATTGAGGTATAGCTTAAGGCTGTATTCCCAAGAGAATGTCTACACTCAGTTAATTCCTCACAAAGGGAATTTACTTTTCTCTGGCTGTCTTTAAGACGGCCTCAACATCTCAAAAAACATTTGTCCCTCTCTAGATCTTGCCTTTATCTCCTCCCTCTGAGCTATGAATTCCTTCTTACTTCTTTTCCTTACTCCACAAATCCGGTCTTCCACTCCTTCCCAGAGCTATAAAAAAGTTGTGTTCCCCAAAAGCACATTGCTCTTTCAGTATGACTCTTCCTTCCCTAGTATTTGTTTTGAGTTTGTGTGCTGTTCACATAATAAATATCAAAATAATCTGTTATCTATGAGTGTCTTGTCATAGTTGCTCCATGATGTGAACTGAATCTCTTAAGCTATTTTATAATATTCTTTACAATTTTGCTTTCCCATATCTATTTCATATTAGCACTCCTGGTATCTTTATTACCACTACACTATTCATATAATAAATAGTAAATCTGTTACTGTGATGAATGTCTTTCACAAATTTTCTTTATGCTGTAAACTGAATTTCTATCACGCTATTTTTATAATATCTTTTTTTACAATTATACTTCTTAAATCTATTTCATATTTCTATCCTATTTTACCATTTCAGGACTATCTTGTTTGAAGGGTGATTACATATATTCTGCTTGGCCCTGAAGGGTAAAACTAGACTTGAACTGGTCTCTAACCTTTGGATGACTGGAGCATCACAAAGCTGGCTAGAGACCGGGAGTGTCAGGATGCAAACACAAATTTAATAAATTTAGAGTGAGAAAAAATGACATGTTCAAGTGGAAGCCCCACCTCCTAAGAAAGAGGGTTTAACACTGCTGTTGGGCCACTTATATACTTAAAAGCAGTTGGCCCTTCTTATGGTTAGTCTTGATTGACTTGATTGACTGAGACTTGATTGCCCGGGGGGGTGGGAGGGAGATGAGAGTGCTAAGGTTAAGATGTGGCTTTCTACTGGACTCTATATTTAAATGGATTTCTTATTGCTGAAAGAAATAAAAAGGTCGACCCAGATGGAGTTGGGATCCTTTAGACTTGAAGGATGTCCCAAGATGTGAGTTACTGATGTAAACTGTGTTAATCATGGTGGGGGAAGGACTGGAAAAGCCCTGAATCAAAACCCCTCCTGGTCTCTGGGAGGGGCCCCACCCTCCAGTTCATAAGGGAAACTCCCAAAAAGTAATCTCCTCAATCAATTCAATTGGAGATCTTGGCTTGGGGCATAATCGCCTTTTGAGTTGAAAATTAGTCCCTAGCTCCAGGGCCAAAGGATTTGATATAATGGAAGGCCTGCAAAACCCATGTCTAAGATCCTAACTACACTATGCCCACTGTGGAAGATATTTCTTGTTCTAGTAATATTTTTTTTTTTTTTTTTTTTGTCACAAGCTTTCTTTCAAGCCTTTGGTCATTGCTGTCAGGGGATTTCTCAATCCTCATTTCTCATACTTGAATATTACTAGTATCCTCCCTACTGTGTTTCCATATGGAGGTAAAAGGCTTTCATGATTATCCAAATGAAACACTACAGTGTCCTTGCTAAATATCCTTTCTATGATATGGCTAAGGAAATCTCTTTTGCTTAATCATTTAGTGACTTGCAAATTCCTCATTTAATTCCAACTTAAAATAACAGTTTATCAACTTGAGTCAGACCCACTCATTATATGTTACAACAGTGGTGGAAATTCAGAGTTTTGACAGATTTTTTTGGGGAAAGACAACAAGTTCTGCTTAAGATACTGAATTTGAGATACCTTTGATACATCTGATTTGGAATGTACAATAGGTAGTTAGTGATGTAGGCCTATATCTCGAGAGAAAAATACCTTGATTTAGTATCTAGATATCTTGATCTAATAATCATTTGCAGAGAGATGAAAACTGAACCGTGGGAGTTGATTAGGTCAACAAGTAAAAAGAAAAGAGGGACCAATGAAGAGAGCAGTATCAAGAACGCCCAGAAAGAAAAACATACATAGTAAGAGAGGGTGATCAATGTTATGAGATAATGCAGAGGTCAAGAAGGAAGGGGCTGAAAAAAAAAACACATTACATTTAACAAGCCAATTTTATTATAGGTTGTTTCACTAATAGCTGAAGATGGACAATTGGTTTGTCTCTTTTTAACTCTTTTTTTCTCATTGGCAAGAAGAAACCAGAGCGTAAACTGTCAGGCAGTTAAACATGAAATGGCAGAAATGGTGTTAAGCTCCAACTGAGTTCCAATTGCCCAGGCAATCTTATTACTATGTCTTTTGCTTTTGTTCCTCAGCTTCTAGAATTCTTTAGCTAGTCACCTTTGCTGCCCATGAAGAGTACATAAGGGAGTAATAGCGCTCTACTTCAGTGTTATGGCAACTTTTCTCTCTCCTCCAATTGGGTAAACAAGATATATCCTAGTGCTCCTCTCTACTCCACCATCTTCTTTCCATAGCAAGTTCATTATTGCTCAGAAACTCAGAGTAAGATCTGTTGGGCACGCAAGAGAATTTCCTGCATCTCACATGATTGCAGCATCACCCAGAGAATAGTAAACTGAAGTGGGCTACTATTTGTATGCTTGATTTTCCTTACCTCATCCTTATCTCTCACTCTTGCTGCCCCCCCCCCCCTTCTGTTCTCTTCCTCACCCTCTGGATTTACAAAATAAAGGAAATGAAAATATGGCTACTTTTAAATGATTTAGGTGAAAAATACCCCCCCCCAAAAAAAAGCATCCTCGGTTTTACCTTCATAATTCAGTTGGTTTGAATAAAAATGACAATCTGGATTAGGTTTCCTAGTTCCAGGTGGCAGTTTTAAAAATTTTTAAAAAGTTTTAAAATCATAGGAAGATAGGAAATTCAGGGGATCAGGAAAAAAATTTTTAACAGTCCCTATAAAAAATGATGACTGAACTCTTAAGCCAATACATGGGGAATTAGGTCAATGGAGGAATGCTGAGGGCATAGTACCTTCTTCTTTTTTTTTTTTTTTAATTAAAGCTTTTTATTTGTATAACATATGTATGGGTAGTTCCTCAGCATTGATCTTTACAAAGCTTTCCATTACAAATTCCACCCCAGTCTCCTCCCCTCCCCTAGATGGCAGGAAGTCCACTACATGTTAATTATATTAAAATACTTGACAAATCGAATATATGTATACATATTTCCACACTTAGTGTTGTGCAAGAAAAATGGTATCTACAAAAAAAAAATCAGAGAAAGGAAACACAATGTTAGCAAACATCAATAGAGATCATGAAAATGTTACGTTGTGGTCCACATTTCATATCCCTCTCTCTGGATGTATATGGCTTTCTTCACTGAACAATTGGAACTGATTTGAGACATTTCATTGTTGAAGAGAGCCATGTCCATCAGAATTGATCATCATATAGTCTTGTTGCCCTATATAATGATCTCCTGATTCTGCTCATTTCACTCAGCATCAGTTCATGCAAGTCTCTCCAGGCCTCTCTGAAATCGTCCTGCTGGTCGTTTCTTACAGAGCAATAATATTCCATAACATTCATATACCATAATTTATTCAGCCATTCTCCAATTGATGGGCATCCATTCAATTTCCAGTTTCTAGCCACTACAAAAAGGGCGGGCATAGTACCTTCTTAAGGGACTCCTTGAATAGGAGGTAGACAGTTGGGGAGGGTAATGGTGAGAGTGGGAAAGCAGTGTACTTTTTTCCTTTCGAACCTTGGCCAACCTTCAAGGTGAGACCTGGGTTTGGGGGGGGCTAAGCAATGACCTACCTCAGACAGACTGGGACATCAGCACAGGTTATGAAAGATTGGACAAAGGCATATGGCTAGGTCAAGGTTAAATTCAACAAATATTTGTTTATTTTGTGTGAGACACTGAGAATGCATTGCCCCTCCTTTTCTCACAGTGCTTTATGAATTGATTGAGATTCCCATGCTGGTATACTGCCATCCCAAATAGCTCCTGTCACTAGAAGGGACAAGATTAATAAAACTTGAAATTAGTTCATGGAATCCCTAGTTTACCATTCTTGGTTGTGACTCAGCTATCTTAATACCTAGTTTTTGTTGAGGGTTTTTTTTTTTTTTAAATAGTTTAACCAGATCTTTTGAAGTCTGTTCTGTTGAATTCTTGATTCTTGGTGGGTTAGAGGTAGAGCAATTCTTCAGATATCCCAATGACAATTTTTATGGAGCTACAGTAAACTACTGATTACAACTGCAATATTTTGCTGCTGAAATATTTCATGATGACCTTTATCTTATTCAGTAACATAGATTCTTGGCCACTATAAATTCACTTTCTGATTACAAATCTAACCTCTTATCCACTGTACCAGGTTTTCAAAGTGCATCCTGGATATCTCTGAAAGCCTTTTAGAGGGTCTACGAATTCAAAATTAAGTTTTTATTTCTAATATGGTAAATAGCTGTAAATATGACCTACATAAACAAAAACTCTTTGGACAGATCCTCAATAGTTTTTAATAGTATAAGTAAAGAACAGTATAAAGAAAACAAAATGCAAGCAAACATCAATAGAGAGTAAAAATGCTATGTTGTGGTCCACACTCAGATTCCACAGGCCTCTCCTTGGGTGTATATGGCTTTCTTCATCACTGAATAATTGGAACTGGTTTGAAACATCTCATTGTTGAAGAGAACCATGTCCTTCAGAATTGATCATCAGATAGTGTTGTTGCTGTGTATAATGATCTCCTGGTTCTGCTCGTTTCACTCAGCATCAGTTCATGCAAGTCTCTCCAGGCCTCTCTGAAATCATCCTGCTGGCCATTTCTTACAGAACAATAATATTCCATAACATTCATATACCATAATTTATTCAGCCACTCTGCAATTGATGGGCATCCCTTCAGTTTCCAGTTTCTAGCCACTACAAAAAGGGCTGCCACAAACATTCTTGCACAGGTGGGGCCCTTTCCCTCCTCTAAGATCTCTTTGGGATATAGGCCCAGTAGAAACACTGCTGGATCAAAGGGTATGCACAGTTTGACAACTTTTTGAGCACAGTTCCAAATTGCTCTCCAGAATGGCTGGATCTGACAGATCAGACAGGAGTCTCTGTAACCTCCTCTAACCTTCCCTCAAACCAACAACATATGAAGCCTCTAGACTGATTTTGAAGCAAAAAAATCCACAATATCTGGAGGACAACACTATTCTAGAAGAAGATACTCTGGAAGAACCTCAAAACAGGTCTGTTTTAATTGGGCAGGGGGGTGGTCTGCTGAACCCAGACTGCAGCACATGGAGACAAGGGCAGGGAGCTGGAACAGGAGTCGGAACAGGAGTGGGAGCGTTGTGCTTTTCACACACCTGGGAGTCTTCTGCGGGCCCCTTGGACCAATCTGTCCTGATTGTGGGCAGGTGGTTTGGAGGGTCTGCCTTTTGTGGGGGGTAGATTGTGAATCACTGAACCCCTGATGAGCATGGGACCTAGCTGCCATTACACAACACCCTAGGACGATCAATCAATCAGCAGAACTGCCCAGTACCTGAAATAATTCAATCAGCAGAA
>JAJPUD010001184.1:381106-396885 GCA_023553655.1 Myrmecobius fasciatus | reverse complement strand
TCAATCAGCAGAACTGCCCAGTACCTGAAATAATTCAATCAGCAGAACTGCCCCAGGGTGAACTAAAGCAGAACTGCCCAGCACCTGACATAATTCAATCAGCAGAACTGCCCAGTTCCTGAAATAACTCAATCAGCAGAACTGCCCCAGGGCAAATTAAAGCAGCTGTCCCACCTTTGCCCTAAACAGACCTCACACCTTTAAAAAAAAATGAATAAAAAACCAAAAAGAGCTCTCACCATAGACAACTTTTATGGAGAGAGGGAAGAACAGACCTCAAATCCTGAGGCCCCTAAAGGTAAAGCAACTCCAGAAAAAGCCCCAAAGAGAGACATAAACTGGTCTCCATGTCACAAGGCTTTCTTTGAAGATTGCATAAAAAATCTTCAAAGAGAGTTAGAAGAAACATGGGGAAATGAAATGAGATCACTGCAAAATAAAATAGAGAAAATGGAAAAAGAATGCAATGAACATAATGGTTGGATCTGTTCACAGTTCCAACAATGTATCAGTGTCCTAGTTTCCCCACATCCCCTGCAACATTCATCATTTAGATAATTAGCTTTACAGAAGGGCTATTTATTATGGTGTTATAGAAAGAATAGTAGGTATAAAACATACCCTTAAAAGGCTGTGACACTCTCTTATCAGTACATATAGATTCCAGGAGAAAGCCCAAGGATAGAGAGGATATAGCAAAAGTGATCTTTTGCTATACACAGAGATTCACAGATCTTGAAAATCCTTTTGCTATATTCTTCACTGTTCTCCTTAGGAATGGTGTTATTTTCTTGGTTTCTATTTTTCCTTGCTAGATTCCTTGTTTAACTTTGAAAATATAACCAAGCTATTTATGGCTTCTAATGCAGTAAAGTCACCAGGGCTAATGTTCCAGAAAGATGGTAGTGTGCTTGATCTAAACCTCAAAAATTTAAAAGGTCCTTTTCCAGCCCTGGGTAGGGTGCAGAAGGGACTGAGGTACTCTCTCTCCCTACAAATAGTTCCTTTTCATGAATTAGACTGGTATACTTCCTTTTAGTCCACTCAAATTCCTTGAGTTCTGAATTAGCTCCTAGTTTTCCATAATCCCCAAATAAAGAATGTTAAGTCCATTGTATATGATAATCAGTTGAAGGAATCAGGTATTTCTCCACTGAAGACTTTGGGGATGTGTTAGCTGTCTTACTTAAAGGGCTGTCTTATGGAAGGATTAGATTTGTTGTCTTTGGCCCTTGAGAAGAGATCCAGAAACAAGGGGGGAAAGTTGTGAAAAAGGCTTGATGTCCGGAATTACTTCCTAACAATTAGAACAGCAAAAGTGGAATGAGTTGTTTTAGGAGGTGGTGAGTTCCTCCTCCTTGGAGGTCTTCAAGAGAAGCCAGATCACCACATGTCAGATATGTTAGATTCCTTTCATGTGTGTGTTGTATTAAAGATGGGCACTGAAGTTTCTTTCAACTCTCTAAGTCTGTGATTCTTTTAACTTTCTGTACCTGTTTCCTCCTCTAGAAAAAGAGGTGTTGTGCCACAGTTCCATGTCTCAGTTTCCCTTAATTGTTCTGCCCAGAAATAGCAACCCCTACTTCCTGACCATTGGAAATAATTGGACTCACATTCCAAAGGAGTCATAAAATCTCCAGATGGCCAGCCTCGACATACTCCTTATCTTTTGGCTTCAGACTTACTGTCTTCCTTTCCTAGTTTCTGTCTCAGGCATCCTTTACTCCCTACCTGCCAGAACTGAATTTATAGTTTCCTTGGACACCAGATATGCTCAGCTGTTCCCATGAGTTCTTTGTCTCCCTGGGCTATGGAGACTATAAAATTCGTGATCACCAATGATGAGGTACTGAATACTTTGTGACATTAGTCCTATTCAGCCGGCTGACATGTCTGTCAGTCTAACTCTAAACTCACAATGGACTATGTGCTTTGAGACATGAGTCCCAGCAGTCCCAATCCATAGCTATGGATTCTGAACTCTCAATTAACATCAATGAAGTATTACCTAATTTCCAATGTGTGATACTGCCTCAGTTTCTCCCTGAGCATTACAAAGGTTGGACTTGAGCTCTTACAAAGATTCCTTCCACTTTTGTATTTATGATGTCATGATCCTTATGATTTCCATTCAGTAATTAATTGCCAGAGGTCTATCACATTTAACATTTCTAAAATTCTTTTCAGATCCTTAGATTTTTTTTTCTTTGCAGTATTTATTTATGCCTGAAAAGAGCACACTGACGTCTCCAACAAGTACTGCTTTATTATTTTTTCCTGTAGCTTAGCAATTTTTAAGATACTATGCTATTAAGATACATACACATATCTATATATTAGGACTGGTATTATTTCATTACCTAAGGTGTCTTTAAGAACAATTTAATTTCCCTGCTTGTTTTCTTTAACTATTTCTATCATAGTGTTTCCTTATCTAAGATCATAGTATCTTCCACTGCTTTTCTGGATTCACTTAAAGCATACTACATTTTATTCCAATCCCTCATTTTAACTATGTGAAGTTTTATGTTCCAAGTGTTTCTTGTGGATTCTTTTTAATCCACTCTGCCATCCTTCATTTTGGATGGATATATTTATTTCATTTTCTATAACGGCATGCTCCTCTCCATATCATTTCCTTTCTTTTATCCCTCTTTGCTTACCAATAAAAAAGTGAGGAAAGAAAGAGAATGAGAGCAAAAAAGTAATAAATAATTAAACTGGTATGGTCTTATCCTATTCTTTTGTCCTCTTCACTCAGCCCATATGCTAGATGAAGTTCAGGTTACTTTTTACTTTTTCTCTTTCTCCTTTAAGCTACTCTTTATAATCAAATTTCCATAGGTTTGTTTTGTTATCCTCTTTCTTAAATTACCTTCTTTTTGAATACTTATTTTCTCTCTCTCATGGGAGAGATTAAGATCTCAAGGATCTTAATCCTTATATGATATAGAGCCAAAGATGAGGCCTATTCTACCTCTGATACCTCTCTCTACTTAACTTTGCCTCTGTGTGTGTGTGCGCACGCATACACACACACGTATATATATATATATATATATATATTTTTTTTTTTTTTTTTTTGAGTTTAATATATCTTTATATCAAACACCACACATCCAAACACCTTTGCCCAGGTCAGAGAAGAGTGAAGATCAAAAGATACCCAATTTCAAATCCCTTTCTTCTATTTTAATATATCCTTACATATTCCAATTATACAAAATGGTACCTTCCTTTTTTTCCTTAATGTGTTCCTTCCCCCATTCTTTTCTTTCTGTTCTTAAAATCAATAAATTAGAACAAAACTACCTAAATCCCTCTATAGTCCTTAAAGATAGTAGGATCCTAAAAGGTCATGTCTCTCTTCCCCCTTCAAAAATGGAAGCACTTAGTCAATTACTGCGTGCTATTTGGTCCATTCTATTTTTTAATGGCTCCACTACTTGGATAAGGTTTTCTATCTTCTGCTTTAAGCTTTTTAATCTATTCCCTTTTCTTTATTCTCATAAAACAAATAAAACAGTACAAAACTACATTCTGGTCTTAAATTTGTCTTGTAATATTTTCTATTTAATCCTTCATAACAGTGGAGTTCTGAAGAGACAATAAATACTTAGGTAACACTTGGTTCCTTTAAATTGTTCAAATGTTTTTACCTTTATAGGTCATGTTTTATATTTCAAAAAAAAAATACCTATCTCTGGTTTTCTTAAGAGGAATGCTTTAAAATTCATTTATGAAAATACACAACACAGGTTGTCACAAACACATTAACTCTGAAAAATATCAAAGAAGTCCTATAGGTTATTACTCTAAGAAATAAAATAAATAAAGCCAAGGAACTTATAGTCATAAGCAAAAAGTTTTCTTTATTCTGTTGGAGGAAGGAAACTAAACACATGTGCCAAGGCCTCCTCTAGGAGGAAACACTTTATTGGGGTCAAATCTCAATACATAACAATGACTATAGTGAGCTGTGCCCTGATGATGAGGCATAACACCAATAAGACAAATTTAATTCACAACAGTGCTTCATGACTGGAATATGGGTCTGGCAGATGCTTTTTCAAGCTCAAAAATCACCTGAGGCTGGTATGAAATAATTCTAAAATTTTGCTCTGGCAGAGTTCATCTAGAGCAGGGCTTAAACTTTTTCCACTCAGGACTCCTTATAGGTATATAAAATAGGTATAAAAACCAAATATTTTTTGATAATAAATCATAATTTCATGACCTCCCACATTGTTATAAGGATCCATATGGGGTTAAGAACCACAATTCCAAGAAGATCTAGATGGTGAATACAAATGATTGTTTTTAGGCCAAGCACAAGGACAGCTTGCTTCTGGGCCTTAATTCTGGAACACAGGGTATCTGTAATAGTAAAAAGAGAAGGGTGATCTTAACATGGGAGTCCTGACATTTCCTACCCTTGTAGAAATGACTGCTTCCACGTGGCATTTAGAGCAGGTATTCAGAAACTAGACTATGTAAGTTAGCTGGCTCTTCCTCTTTGTTTTTGTCTGATCATGGATGACTGAACAGCAATCCTGAGATGGACATGTTCAATCATTTAGGGAATGTCATGAATTTGAGAGTGGAGATGCTGGGTCCTTACTAGCAGCAAGGGTAATTATGATAATGAAAAGTTGGCCACTGATGAAAAGATGAGCTGAAGTCGGATCTGGCTGACTAGAAGTTAGTTCCTGGAAGAAATTGTTTGGACAGTATATAACTGATATGAAACAGTGTATAGTAAATAAGCTTTAAGGTAGTCAGTAAAAGAGGAATATTAATAGGAAATAGGATTATGAAGGGGAACCTGAAAATCACAAGAAACCATCCCAACTTGAAGGAACATAATGGTACCATATAATCAAAAGTTATGTTCTTGTAATATGTGCCTCCAAAAAATCATATAAAAATGACTCTTGCCTCTGAGCATTCTTCTATCTCATAAGTATCCATGCTGCTGGAATGCCATATTCCAATCTGCAATTTCTTTAGTGACTTTTACCCTCTTCATCTTTCTTTTTTAAAATGCCCACCTCCCTTTACTATCCTATTTCCCATTCCTGTATTGTCTTTCTTGTGTTTCCACTTTTCATTATTTGTCTTTGTATTTCTTTTGCTATTTGCCCTTATAACAATTGTAGTTATTGAAGTGTGATTGCTGTTTTGTTTCCTACTGTCAATCATGACCTTTCCTGGTGAGTACTCAAGCAAATACCCTTATTTAATAATTTCATAACTTGATTATCAATTCAAATATGTACTCATAATTCCCACCAAATACTTTGTGTTGTAATGGTGTTCTGGGCTAGGCCTGACTGAGTTTAGTCTCCTGGTGTAGATATTCAAATCTTCAATACAAGTACAAAACGAGATGTTCATAATTTATTCAACAATTAACACAAAGAGATTTAGCTATAGAAGAGAAGGATATTCAACAAGGATAGGCATTGAAGATACCTTGAGTAGATTCATCTGGTCAAAGTTCCTTTGCCTGAGTTGCCCATAATGTTCTACAACCAATCAGAGAACCCTTGGGACTCTTAGGAGCTGCTTATTGTAATCAGGCAACCAGAAAATGACCTCAATATCTTGAACTTTTAGTTCCCCTGGATGACTCAAAGGGATCCAGGGATGGTCTTAATACCTTTTAAAGAAAAATAATTCTAACTTGTCAGGGGAATAGATAAGGATAAGAAGGAGGAGAGATTGGAAAAAGAGAAGAAAAGATATTGTTACTACCTCCTACAAGAAAATGACAATAGTTATTACTACTCAAGTTTTCTGCTGCATAGTTATGTCTTCTGTATCTAGTGATTCTGTGTAGGAAGTAAAAATCTATCCCATACTTGAAGGAAAAAAAAGAGATAGAATCAGAGAAGGAACAGTTAGAAATTAAACAAATTATACTTTTGAAAACATATCATAAAGGGGGAGGGGGTCAAAAAGAAAAAAGTTAAGAACCTTAGACTGGGTCTGACTTGGTAAAGCAAGGAGGGGTAAAGAAGTAGGAACAGACCACTTCAATGATTAATTTACTAGTACTGATCACATTCCTTTTCTTTTTCTACTCCTTTCTTCTTTGTAAAGGCTAGGGGAAAAGAAAAAAAAGATGTTAAATATCAGAATGGTAAATGTGAATGAGAGAAATGTGAATGAGAGTCTAAAAGTTTTATTATTTATGTTTTAAGAAACACTTGAAACATAAAGAACCAGAATAAAATGAGGGGCTAGAGTAGAATTTATTATATTTTTGGCAAATTATTAAAAGTAAGATACCTATCATGAATTAATAATAAGAAAAGAATATGCTTTAATGAGATAATCAGGGAAACTATATTATACTTAAAGATACTAATGATAATGAAATATCAGTGTATAACATGCAGTTATAGATATAATATATGTACATATTACACACACACACACACACACACACACACACACACACACACACACACACACACCCCTGATGCCATAGTATTTGGTACTTGAAAGGATGAATTATAGGGAGAAAAAAGAAGCAAAACTATAATGATAGCTCAATATACTCCTTTCAGACACAGATAAATTTGAATAAAGTATTGATGAATCAAAAAAAAAAGCCATACATCAATAAAGCAATAAAAATATACACAGGAGAGTCAAAGGCAGTTTAGAAAGACAGGTAAACTAGGTAGTATTGAAAGTACCATATTAAATTCAAAATATAATTTAAAAAGCCAATAGTGAAGATTCATTGTTTAATATACTGTCTTCTTTTCCCATTCTTTGTATGGGGGAAATATTTAGCTCTATCTCATAATAAATAAAAATGAAAAGTTAAAAATAAGGGAATTGAATCAAAATCTTGCCTGTGAAGTCTATGACTTTAGAAGTAATCTGGCATAAAGGAAAAAAAAACACTGAAAATCATTGTCTTGGCTTTTACATGTATTGAGGCTATGATCAAGTTATTTGATCTTTCTTTATTACAAAATGGAAATAATCAAGATTATCCTACCTACCTATCTGAATTTTTATGAGGAAATGTGCTATTATATCCCATTTCTTGGATAGGCTCTGAGAAACTTCATTGGATGTGTGATTACTTTAATGTGGTTATTTCCTTCATAGCTGTAGTTGTAACTCTTTCTCCTCTCTCTCTACTCCTGTGTTTTGTGATGGGGGAAAAATCTTGGGATAATTGAAACTTATGTGCGAATTTTGGCTAAGTAAATGAATTAGTATATGAAATTATAATAGATATGACTCTTGAGTCACTTAACCCCTGGGTGCTCATATTCATTCAGCATAAAATTAATAAAATTGAAGTATTGAAAAACCAAATCATTTGAACAGTTTAAAAATACTTTTTCATTAAAAAATAAGGAGGAAATGAGGGTAAAGGGATGTATGTAAATTAAAGGAGGTGTTATAATTGGAAAGCTTCATCTATCTTTAAACACAAGTATTTATTGGTCCAATTCACTTTAAATATGCAACAATGCTGTATGGTAAATGCTATGGGCCACAAACAATATTTACACAATACTTTTAGCAATTATGGAACATGTTCATAATTAAGTTCTAAATGTGTGATTAAGCATTTAGTGTTTGTTGACTAAATACTTAAGAGATTAAAGAAAAGACCTGGAGGATCAACTTGGGCTCCAGTAGTCTCCAGGGAGATTGAGGAACAAGTCTTTTCACTTTAAAAGTCAGAAAACTGGCACTCAGGGTTTACAGACTTACTAAGCCCTATATGTATTTATTGGTATAGCTTGGCCTTGAACTTTGATCCCAGTAATAAAATGTTTTTTCCATTACTTTACACTGGATTTGCTCAAGGTCCATTTGGAAGCAGAAATCACCCAAACCTACAGTCACTGAATCTAGGCAATGACAACTCTTAGATTTCTAGGGTGAGACAACCCAGAAGCCTGTGCAAAGGATGCTTTAAATTACTTGGGTAAAGGGGATAATTGCAGATATTAAAGCTTATTTCAGAGTTAGTTTGCATCTGGACATTTTATACATTAGGAAGCTAAGGCTCAAGTTTGCACCATGTAGTACCAATAGAGATGCCCACATGATAAGGAAAACAAAACAAAACAAAACAAGAAATCCCAGGTCACTTTAGGAATGGAGTTATTGGGAGTGATGTGGCCCAACATCACAGAAAGTGTGTGAAGGAATGGCAGTTTTTCACGGTTCATCAAAGAGGTCGTTGTTAACCCCCATTACCACTTCCCACCCATCCCACGATGTCATTCATTCACCCTATTCCATTCCCCAATTCCACTTAAACAGTTTTCTCTTGCTCTTTGCTATCTTCCTCTCTTGGAATTTAGCTCAATTTAACTGACATTAAAGTTATAATAAAACCTTGCTTCTTAATTTATAGTTTATTGAAGTCTCTAAATTTTTCTGTATTCCCACTTCAGGACAGCAATATTCTGGGGTACCCCTGAAACTAGAGCTCACTTTGAAGTTCTCATTGCATTCAAAGATTTTACTAATTAATTAGAAAGTTAAGGTTTACTTAATTCTACAGCTATATTACAAGGCCTGCCATCTGGGAACTAAAGATCATCTGGATAGAGATAATGGGCCTTATCCCAAGTAAGGGAAGGGCGAGGTTTAGTTTTCTTTTATGTGGAATCCATCAGTAGGTCGGCTCCCACTGCCACTTGGACTTTTCGAAGTTTCCGATTAAAATTCCCTGTTAAATAATTCCTCCGCCCGCTTCTGACCAAAAACAAACATTCCCAGTTCCATAGAGATACCTTGCAACTAGGCGAGGAAGGAATGACACCGCCGAACCTCATGTCACGTGCCCTAAGCCTTCCAGTGGCACCAAGTAGCGGCGCCTTGACCACCTTCCGGACCCCCTCTTCACGTGATCAGCGTTTCCGTTTCTGTAGTTTCCTGGTGCTACTGGAATCCGTGTCCGGGCTGGAGTGAGAGGCTTTGCTGTGCTTCTGGCTGTCACCTGAGGGTTGTGGCCTAATAATCCCCTCTCCTTTCCTCTGCGGAGCTCGGTGCTTCCAATTCACTGCTACGCGAGAGCTATGAGTCTCCCTGAGCAGCAGCAGCAGCAGCAGCTGCCGCCGCAGGACTTAGCCCCGCCGATACCGGCATCCCTCGGCCTGGGCTTGGGGCCGCCCGCAGTGAGTACGTAACGCGTAGTGGAGCGGGGGTCATGTGGATCCTAAGGGTCCCAGGCCTGGGCTTCGCACGGCCAGAGTAATGTATGGGATAGAGGGCGGAGGGCGCTGCATCACCCAGCTTCCGAGCCGGAAGGGGATCTCGTTCTGCTCCCTCATTTTATAGATGGGGAAACTGAGGCCCAGAAACAATTTGCCTGAGGTCACATAGGTAATGAGCGTCAAAGGTGGGATTGAGACCCAGGTCCTTTGACTTCCGAGTCACTGCCCTCTCAGCTACAGGGTTTAGTTCCCTTCCTCTTACTGTGATGAAAGACCTGAGCCAGGTCTGAAGATCTTGACTTGCTCTGGCCTAAACTGGACTTACTATGTCTGAACAGAAGCTTAATTAAACGTTGCTTCCTCCCCCCCCCCCCAAAAAAAAAAAAAAGATAAAAAACTCTACAGAGTTATTTTATCTAATTCCAGGCCTTCACTGCTGCTTGGCAAGTCTTTTAATTTTAGATTTTATTTTTAAATTAGGAGCTAAAAAAAATAAACATACAAAACCAAAAACATTGCTATGTTCACATCAAGCCATAAGAGAAGATTCAATATGAAACGATTTCTATTTCAAGAAAACCTTTATAATAAATACTATACCTTGTTTTCGAAGCTGCCTAGATTTTCTTTGCTTCCTTGCTGGTTTTTATTTTCATCTGTGCACTTTTTACTCCCCCCCCCTTGCAAAAGGCTACAATTAAGAGTGGAAATGCATACACACACACACACACACATATATAAACATACACTCATACACATGTTTTCCTATCATGTTTCCTCAAGGTGGGTTAGCATTTTTCTTTTATAAGTTCAAGTTTTTCCATGTTTCATATTTTTCTAAATCCAACACTCATTTCCTACACTACTCTAATTCAAACAGTATCTTCCTTCATAGGGATCTGAGGTTATTTTGGGTACTTATAATATTGTTGCTCAAAGTTTTCTTAAAATAATACTGCTGTTATTGTCTGCAATGTTTTTTCATTGTGCTCATTTTGTGGAAGCCTTTCCATGTTTTTCTAAAAATCATTGAACTCGACATTTCTTATAGCAGAGTAATATTCTGTCATGAACAGATACCACAATTTGTTTAGCTGTTCCCTAGCTGATGGGCATTTTTTCAATTTCTAGTTCCTTTCCACTGTAAAGAGATTAATATTTTTATTATTTTATTTTATTATTTTAATTAATATTTTATTATATTTTAATTATTATTATTCTATTAATTATTAAATTTTTATTTTAATTAATTATTTTATTATTATATTTTATTATTTTTATTACTATTAATATTTTACAATATGTAGGTTCTTTTCCACTTCCCCTAATCATCTTGGGAAATAGACCTAATAGTAATATTGCTAGGTCAAATAACTCTTTGGGCATGCGTAATTGCAAAATGGGTTAGATCAGTTCACATATCCACCAAGAATTAAAGTCCAAATTTTTCCACACTGCTTCCAATATGTCACTATCCCCTTCTGTCATTTTAGTCAATCTGGTAGATGTAAAGTGATCTCAAAGTTGTTTTAATTTGCATTTCTCTAATCAGCAATGATTTAGAGCATTTTTTCCTATATGATTATAAATTGTTTTGATTTCTTAATTGGAAAACTGGCTGTTCATTTCTTTTGACCTTTTGTCAATTGGGGAATGACTGATTTTCAAAGATTTAGCAAAGTTCTTTATATATTTGATCTTGGCTTTCTTGATAATCTTTTCTCCTAGTTGTCTGGCTTTTTGCTGGATCATCATCAATCACCTGCCTACTAAACATAGAAGTCCCCATAAGCAGTGGCCTGGGTCCTTTCTGTAGGACCAATTCTCAGTCTTGACCTCTCTGCCAAGTTTCATTTGTTTGTTTCTGTCTGCCTTTATACTTCTCTATATTCATCGGCTATCTCAAATTAACATGACTGAAACCAAATCATTCTTTACTATTCTCCTGACTTACCAGAATCTGTCCCTTTCTCTGACTTTCTCTTTAAAAAGTGCCATCATTCATGTTTCATGTTGTCTTTAGCATCTATCACTTCCTTTCTCTTATCACTGCCATAAATATAATTCAGCCCTTTATTACCTCTTACAAAGACTTCATATTTCTTTCCCTTTCTATCTATTTCACACATTTGACAACTGAATTCTAAAGCATAACTGGCAGTATTGCCCACCTGTTAACAAACTGTGGATCTCTACAGCCAAATTTGAATCGTATCCACATTCATAGCTTAGGATTTTAAGATCCTTCACAATAATCTTGTCTCACTCCATCTTTGTTAGGCTTCTTTTCTGTGATTGCCTTACTTGTAGCCTGGGCTCCAGCCCAAATAAACTGCTGTCTCTTCTCTGAACACAACTTGTCTTTTCCAGTCATCCTACTTTTGTTTCCATTTTCCATTTGTTTGGAATGGCTTACTGATGAAAACAATTGTTAATGTTAAGTTATTTCAATCATGTAAAACTCTTTGTTATACCATTGGAATTTTCTTGGCAAAGATACTAGAATGATTTTCCATTTCCTTTTCCAGCTCATTTCATGGATGAGGAAACTGAGGTAAATGAGGTTAAATGCATTAACTAAGGTCATACAACTTATAAGTGTCTGCGGCTGGATATGAATGTAGGAAATTGAATCTTCCTGACTTTAAATCTGGCCCTATAATCCACTGTGCTTCCAGTCATACTTATATCTTAATACTCTGCTTAAATGACATCATAAGATCATAGATGAGATGAAAGGTCCTTCAGAGGTCATTTTTTTTCCATCTTGCTCATTTTTCTATGAGGAAACTGAGAACCAGAGAAGTTAAGTAACTTCTTCAAGCTCATGCAAGTGAGCAGATTTGAAATTTGAATATCTGTCCTCAAACACCAAATTCAGTTCTTTTTCTCCAGCCTTAGGACTTTGTGTACGTTTTATGATACATACTTTGGTCTGCTTTCTAATTTGCTTATTTGTTTCTTCTACTAGATTATAAACATCTTGATGGCATGGGCTTATTTGTGGTAGGAAATCAGTAAACGTGAATGAATGATTCCTTTAGGGTATACTAATGTAATTAAGTTTTAGGTAAGAATTTGAAGATCTATGTATGAAAATGAAATGAATATGCTATGTGAGTGAAGATACATGCATTATTGTTCAAAATTGGTAGAAGGATAGTAATTGAAATATCTTAAATTTTTGCTGGATTTGCAGTTAGGAGAGCTGAGCTTGAATTCGAGCTCTTTTGGTTACTACATATATGAATTTAGGCAAGTCACATATTAATAGTAATGTTAACTGAAAATTTATGGCACCTACAAGTGGCCAGGCATTTTACAAAGATTAGTGTATTTCACTTGAACTTGCAATAATTCTGAGAGGTATGTGCTATTATCTGCATTTTTCATTTGCTGAAATTGAGGCACATAGGTTAAATGGCTTGCCCAGAGTCATGCAGACATTAAGATGCAGCTAGCAGAGGCTAATATGAATACTCCTCAAACATATTCCCATCTTGGGGCAGCTAGGTGGCGCAGTGAATAGAGCACCAGCCCTGAAGTCAGGAGGACGTTGAGTTCAAATGTGGTCTCAGACACGTAACAGCTGTGTGACCGTGGGCAAGTCACTTAACCCCAATTGCCTCAGCAAAAAAACAAAAAAAAAACCCAAAAAAACCCCAAACATATTCCCATCTTATCTTTTAGGATACTAATTCATATTCTGCAGATCTTCCATATGGGGACTAACCCATGTGTTGGAGCTTTCCTCTTAAATCTCTTGATATGCATGCTTAAAGATTATTGGTTTAAAGTGTTTATAAATGTTGTTTTAAATTGTAAAGTTATTTTAAGGTACATATACCAATATTCTTCCATAACCTGATTATTTTATGTTCTAATACTTGTTCTTTTTTTTTTAAATAAAGTTTTTTATTTTCAAAACATATGCATGGATAATTTTTCAACATTGACCCCTGCAAAACCTTGTGTTCCAAATTTTCCCCTCCTTCCCCCTACCACTTCCCTGGATGTCAAGTAGTGCAATATATGTTTAACATGTTAAACAATATATATTAGACACTTTTTCTAGTTTTCAAATTCTATGGTTCTATGTTTTTCCACCTAGCATATTTAAAATTTTTAAAACTTAAATTCAAAGCTTGCTTACTAAATGCAAAGAATATAACTCAGAGAGGGCAGGCCTACCATGCCTACCATGCCTTAGTTAGAGTTTTGGCATCTTTTCCCTCCAAACAATATTCTGTATACAGTTCTTGTTGAATTTTATTGGATTTGCTAAAGATGATTAAAATACAGTGTCTATTGTAAAAGAGATTATATATCCTAATAGGAAAGACAAGACAGGAATACAGAATATCTTCAAAGTGCAATGAGAAGTTCAATAAAGGAGAGATCATTTTTCTGCTGAGAATATCAGGGAAGGCCTGCCAGAGCTTGACTTGGCACCTAAGTTTGATCTGGAAGGATTTCAGCAGAAGTGGGGGGTGGGGGTGGGGGAGAGGGGAAGAATGAGAAAGTGTAGAAGTATATTCCAGGTGTAAAAGATTATAAGCAAAAAAGACAAGGGACATTAGTTCAGGGTCATTAAGTAATGGTCTAGTTTGGCTGGGAGAGAAAATGAGTGGTGAGAGATCAGGTTTGAAAGATAAGTTCATCACGAAGGGCCTCAAATACCAGACTAAAGTGTTTGGATTTTATTGGTAAGCCAGGGGCATCCAAATTTTTTATTAATTCACTACATTATCAGGAATCCACATATTTGCAGGATTCACAATTTAACATTTAATTTCAGTTACAACTGTTAATTAATGTAATAAGCTTGCTAGTGGTAATCAATGCTGTTGAAATCCCCCCCCCCAAATTCCCAAATGGGTTCTACCTTAAGGTAGTTAACAGTCATATAAAGGTTTTAAACCAACTGTAGAGATTTTTGAGTAGGGATATAGCATTGACCAGAACTGTATTTTGAATATACATTAGTTTAGTGAACTTAATATTGAGTATATTAGAAAGACCAGGTCTTGGAAGTAGAGAAGGAAGAAAATAAGTATTTATATAGTACCTACTATGTGCCAGGCCTGTGCTAAGCATTTTGCAAATATTGTCTCATTTGATCCTCACAAAAAAACCTTTGAGATAGGTAGTGTTATTATCCACATTTTACAGTTGAGGAAATTGAAGCAAGCAAGTTTAAATGATCTGTCCAGGCTCATATGGTTAAGAAGTATCTGCCTCCATTTAGCTGTTAGACTATTAAACTAGTTCTCACAAAAGGTAATTAATATTGGCTTGAAGTAGGCTGATGACATTGGAAATGGAAAAGAGTAGGCAGAAAGTAAAGATAACATTCAAAGAATATATAGGTTCTGACATCTGGTTGGCTGTAGGAGGAGGAGATGACTGATGTTTGGGGAAGTTTCAAAGGGCAGGTTTGGAGGACAAGATTGATTCTCTTATAGGTGTATGGAATTTGATGTGTTTATTGAAGCAGAGACTTGTAAACACTTGGAATGATTTTCAGCATAACTTATTTAGGAATAATTGTCCTATGCTTTTTTTTTTTTTAATTAAAGCTTTTTATTTACAAAACATGCATGTCAATTCTGATGGACGTGGTTCTCTTCAACAATGAGGTGATTCAAACCAGTTCCTCCTATTATTGTTCAGCAGTGAAGATAGTCATATACATATACATCTAGAGACAGGCCTATGGGAACTGAGTGTGAACTACAACATAGCATTTTAATGCTTTCTGTGAATGTTTCCTTGATTCTGTTTTCCTTCTTAGGTTTTTTTTTCTCTTTCTAGATCCGATTTTTCTTGTGTAGCAAGATAACTGTATAGATATGTATACATAAATTGGATTTATCATATATTTTAACATATTTAACATGTATTAGACTACCTGTCATCTAGGGGTGGGGATGGAGGGAAGAAGGGGGAAAATTTGGGGAAAAATTTTGCAAAGGTCACTGTAGAAAAATGACTCATGTTTTGTAAATAAAAAGCTTTAATAAAAAAAAAATTGCTCACAAGTTACTTAAGCCATTATATAGCATTTGAAAGAATAAAAATACATGCACAGAAAAAAAAAACAACAAACCACCAAAAACCCAAAACAATATGCATACGTAATTTTTCAACATTGACCCTTGCAAAACTTTCTGTTCCAAATTTTTCCCTCCTTCCCTCCCCACCTCTCCATCCCCTTAAATGGCAGGTGATCCAATACATGTTAAATATGTTAAAATATACGATAAATCCAATATATGTATACATATTTATACAGTTATCTTACTGTACAAGAAAAATCGGATCTAGAAACAAAAGGAAAACAAAATGCAAGCAAACATCAACAGAAAGCATAAAAAGGCTATGTTGTGGTCCACACTCAGTTCCCTCTCTGGGTGTATATAGCTTTCTTTATCACTGAACAATTGGAACTGGTTTAATAATAATAAAGCTTTTTATTTACAAAACATATGAGTGATTTTTCTACATTGACCTTTGCAAAAAACTTTTTTTTTCCCCCAAGCTTTTCCCCTCCTTCTCCCCACCCCCCACCCC
>JAJPUD010001184.1:335169-365339 GCA_023553655.1 Myrmecobius fasciatus | reverse complement strand
AACAAAATGCATGGAAATATTCACAGAAAGTGTTAAAATGCTGTGGTTCACACTCAGTTCCCTCAGGCCTGGAAAGCTCATATTCTTAAAAATTTTAGTCAGTTCTCTATATTTTAGAAATAAGGCCTTTATCAGAAACCCTGGATGTAGAAATTGTTAACCAGCTTTCTATTTTCCTTCTAATCTTGACTGCATTGGTTTTGTTTATGCAAAACCATTTTAATTTAATGTAATCAAAATTATCCATATTGCATTTCATAATGCTCTCTAGTACTATGGCCATAAATTCTTTCCAGATCTGACAGATAGACTATCCTTTGCTCTCTTAATTTGCTTATAGTTTCACCACTTATGTTTAGATCATGATCTCATTTTGGCTTTATTTTGATATAGGGTACTAGGTGTGTTAGTCAATGCCTAGTTTCTGCCAAACTATTTTCCAAATTTCCCCAGCAATTTTTGTTAAATACTTAGTTTTTAATCCCAGAAACTGGGATCTTTGGGTTTATCAAACACTAAATTACTATAGTCATTGACTATTGTATTTTGTGTAACCTATTCCATCGATCAACTACTGTTTCTAACCAGTACCAAGTGGTTTTTTTTTTTTTTTTTGCTGAGGCAATTAGGGTTAAGTGACTTGCCCAGGGTCACACAGCTGTTATGTGTCTGAGATCAGATTTGAACTCAGGTCCTCCTGACTTCAGGTCTGGTGCTCTATCCACTGTGCCACCTAGCTGCCCCCATCAGTACCAAGTGGTTTTGATGATTGCCACTTTATAAAATAATTTTAGGTCTGGTATTGCCACCGCACTGCATTTTTTTTCATTAATTTCCTTGGTATTCTTGATCTTTTGTTCTTCCAAATGAATTGTCTTCATATATTTTTTTCTATCTCTATAAAGTAAATTTTTAGCATTCCATTGATATGGAACTGAATAAGTAGATTAATTTAGGTAGAACTATAATTTTTATTATATTAGCTCAGCCTATTCATGAGCACTTGATATTCTTCCAGTTGTTTTAGATCTAATTTTATTTGGGTAAAAAGTATTTTGTAGTTAGTAATGATTTTTGAGGAGCAAAATTTAATAAGGAGTTTTTAAAAAGGAGTTTTATGATTAAATACTACAGTTAACAAATAAGTAAATCTATTTCCTCAGTAGCACAGAGTATGGTTTTTATCCTGCAATAATGATTTTTAGTAGAATTTTAGAGCTGGATTTTCTTAGGTATTTAGATCATCCTATTGGATGTGAGTATAGGGGGAGAATATGTTTGGCCAATGTGGCTTGGCTGTTTTTTTTTTTTCAAAGTCAAAGAAAATATGTTTTGTGATTCTAAGTAGCCCTTGTATTGCAATAAGAACTAGTGATTTGCTTATTTTCAGCTTACAGACTAAGGGAACCCAGAATATATTTGAACTTAGAAAGAATAATGAATAGATCCCTTTATATTGTTGAAAGTGGATAATGCACATGTTGGTAGTATTTTTGTAGTGTCTGAGGAGTCTTTGTTAACCTTCTTTAATGCTTATAATGTTTATAATAACCTCACTTTTTTCCTGGATGTTCCAAATACTCTTTAAACAGCCAAACCATATAATTTGCTGAATAACAGTTTGTTTCTTGAGAGCTAAGGAGGAGCACAGAGAATGCTGTCCTTATGATCTTTCTGTTTCTTTACAGATTTCATTATCAACAATTGTGTTGTAGAAAAAGTACTGAGTTAAAAATTGGGAGTTTGGAAGTTTAATCTTGGCCTTGATACTGTGTGAGTCAGCAAAAACCTTTTGGGTCTCTGTTCCTTCATCTTTGCAATGAATTCAAGGCTTTAATCTTTATAATTCTGTGATACCAAGTAGCCCTTGTGGCTTAGTGTAGCCTGAAAATCTGTTTATTTTGTAACTTATTAAGGGTAAAGAGTCCCAGAATGAAATGTGAGTATATTAGGACTTGGAAGAACTCTTATTTGCTTACAGATGTTTATGCTCAGCCTTATGTCTTCATTCCTGGGAAAGAAGAGGCAGGCAAAGAATGGGAGGCAGGAGAGGGTGGATGGAAGCAGGTTATTCAGTGATTCATATTGAATAACCTAGTCATGGCATATATAAAATGAAAATTTAAAGATTGATCTTTACAATCTTAAGTAATGTAATTTTTTTTACTGTGAAATTTATTGATGGTTTAGGGATTCTCCCTTAATTTATCAGTGTAATTTTAAATATTTTTTTTATTTTTCCCCAGTTACATGTAAAGATAATTTTTAACATTGATTTAGAAAACTTTTTTGAGTTTAAATTTTTCTCTCCTTCCCTTATTTCCTCCCTCCTGACAGTAAGCAATTTAATATAGATTATTCATGTTCAATCATGCAAAACATATTACTCTATATAATAATTTTTTAAAAATTCCAAAGTGCTATATTATAATTTTGTTTTTAAATTTCATAAATTGCTGATTTCTATAGATTTATTTTTGAAATCTGTAGGGCAAGATATTATGCTTTAGAAGCTTCTCATCTAATTGTTTCTTATAGTCATTCTAGTAACACAGGTTGTCTAGGTAAGCCCGCTTATCTGACTGTGCCACATTCCCCCTGGCTTCTGAACAGGTTTTTCTTCTTCTGAGGTCAATAAATGGAGCAGATAGTAGGAAGGCAGGTGAGCTTTGGCTTGTGGTATGTATCGTCTTTATTATTGGAAGCTCTTCACTCTTTTTGTTTCTTTGACATGTTCTTTAATATATCTAGCATCTTATTTGGTAAAAGGAAGGGGGAGAAATGGAATAACTAAACATGTCACCCAAGGAGGTTTTGTATTCTTTTCCTGAAAGTTGTAAAGAATATATTGCACAATCAAATGACCTCAGGACTCTTTGGCTTTTTATGTTTGACCCAGGTTCCAAAGTATAGTGAGGTCAAATGAAAGGGAGTTGGGACACTGCTTTGTTTGTTTGTTTTACTGTTTAGACTTAGAATCATCCTATTTGAAAGATCTAAGGGGCTTAGAGATATTATTTAATCTGCTTCTTCTCCTTGCTCCCTTTTTTAAGGTAGGTGATTTGTTCAGGATCACTTGATTAATTAGTGGTAGTCTCAAGAAGTCTTGGTTCCTGGTAAACAGCTTTTTCTCTTCTACCAGATTGTGACTTTTAGCGTTGACTTCTTCCATTACCAGAAATATTCCATACTTAAAGTAGGAAGTTTTCCTATATTTGCCTTCCCAGTATGTTGCATTAATGGGAAGTATGTAAAGCACCTAGGATTTTAAGGAAGGCAGCTCAAAAATGGATTTTCTTTTTGATTCTGAGTTGATGGAGAGAAAGTAATAATACATTAACTTTAAATTATTAAATTGACTTTAATGGAATCTGAAAGCTGGAGTTTGACAAGAATAGGTGACAGTTGATGAGTAGCTGCTTTCTGTTGTTTTGTAAAAAGTTTTACTGACAAAATAAATCTGGAAAAGATTTGATTTTTCTCCAGACTTGTTCTCATATTCTTCCATATTAATTTCAAGCACATTGCAGTAACCAACACTAAATTGTTAAATTGAAATATGGAATTTTAGGTGGTTTTATTTCAATCCTCATCTCTATTTGCTTTTGTTTCAGACAGAACCAAGTGGTATTACTAGATACATTAGAGCAAGAGATTTCAAAATTCAAAGAATGTCATTCTATTTTGGATATTAATGCTTTGGTAAGTCTGTTCTAGTGTATATGTTTTAATAATGTTATGTTTAATATTAGCCGAATTTTTCCAACCTAATATTGTTTAGATGTATTATCCAAATTTTCTCTACCTTTCCAGAAGTGAGAAATGAGATGTTTACAAAAACTCTTTAATTTTTTTTGTTTTATTAATATTTTTATTTTCCACAGCTACATGTAAAAGTTTTTTACATTTATTTTTAAAACTTTTTGAGTTTTAGATTCTCTCCCTTCCTTCTCACCCTCCCCAATTGAGAAGAAATGATAATCTTTAATAGTATTAATATTTTAAAAGATAGTTTGTTACATAAAAATCCTAGTTATATTCTCATTTAAGAGTTTTTATAGGAGAGGCAGAGTCAAGATGGTGAAGTAAAAGCAGATTCACCAGAGCTCTCTTTGTCTTCTAAGCTTTTCCAAATTCCTTTAAGTAAATGACTCTCAACAATTTTAGAGCATCAGAAACACACAAAAAGATGAAAGGAAACAATTTTCCAGCCTAAAACAACTTAAAAGTTTAGCAGGAAAAGTATATTGCAGAAGGCAGGAGTCTAGCCAAGTCTCAGCCAACACAGCCTCAAGCCCCAGCAAACCAGAACTGGGCCTTCGGGCCTTTGAATTAGCGACAGTACTGCTTGTTTCCAGACCTCTCAGCCCAGAGACACCAAAGATGACTTGGAAGGTGAGCAGGAAAAAGTTCTCAGAGAAGAAGGATTGTTTTTTGTCTTTGAATCCTCACAGCCTGGATCAGTACCTTGTATCTAGTGAATGTTTAATAAATGCTTGTTGAATTCAATTTTCACTTAAATTGGTTAATCTAACTAATGGAATAGTCCCTGCTTCCCCTTCATTTTCTTTGAAATAAATTGTATTTCTAAAAATATTTTACTTTTTGAAATTTATTTACATAGGTTTCTTTGGTTGTATTCAACAGATATTTGGTGTATAGTAGGCTAAGCCAGGAATCTTTATATCCCCTCCTAAATGCAAACACTAGGTGTAGTAAAGTGACAGAAAGAAAATAGTGTCCTGGGCCTGAAGAAATAGAAAGGGAAATCCTCTTTGAGATATTTTTGTTCAGTGGGACATGTCAGAGTCTTACATATAACCTTTGACAAGAAGCATGAAAAATCCTTGGCTTTCAGCTAAGAACTGAAAATTGGAGGGTTGAGTTCTTTTTCTCTACAGACAGAATTATAATATGTCAGTAGTTTAATTGATATGACCTAAAAAATCCCTTCAACAATACCGCAAGAAATGATCCTCTTTTGGAGAGCTATCAGTGTTGGAGAATTTTTTCGCACATCTGTCCTGAATCTCTTTGTCACGTTGACTCCTTGCTCCTGATTCTGTCTTTCAGGTCTTGGAGAACCAAATGTGCATTCTTCTACATGGCAGCCTGTAAAATATTTTAAGATAGCTATCATGTCTCAAACTTCCTCATTTCTGGAGTAGTCCTTTGGGCATGGTCTTGAGCTTCTTCATTGTCTTGGGAGATCCTCTCTCACTTCTCATTGTCTTTCTAAAATGTGTCATTCAGAGAACACTTGTTTCAGTTGTGTCCAACCAGAGTTGAGCATATTGAGACTGTTACTTCCTTTGTTAATAATATCATTCATTTCTTTTTCTTTTTCTTTTTTTTTATTTAAGCTTTTTATTTGTAAAACATATGCATGGGTAATTTTTCAATATTGACCCTTGCAAAGCCTTCTGTTACAAATTTTCCCCCTAGATGGCAGAAAGTCTAATACATGTTAATTATGTTAAAATACATGACAAATCAAATATATGTATACATATTTATATAGTTATCTTGCTGTACAAGAAAAATCGAATCTACAAAAAAAAAAACCCAAAACAAAACCTGAGAAGGAAAACAAAATGCAAGCAAACATCAATAGAGAGAGGGAAAATGCTATGTTGTGGTCTACACTCAGATCCTACAGGCCTCTCCCTTGGTGTAGTTGGCTTTCTTCATCACTGAACAATTAGAACTGGTTTGAAACATCTCATTGTTGAAGAGAACCATGTCCGTCAGAACTGATCATCATATAGTATTGTTGTTACCGTGTATAATGATCTCCTGGTTCTGTTCATTTCACTTAGCATCAGTTCATGCAAGTCTCTCCAGGCCTCTCTGAAATCATCCTGCTGGTCATTTCTTACAGAACAATAATCCATGACATTCATATACCCTAATTTATTCAGCCATTCTCCAATTGATGGGCATCCATTATTTCCAGTTTCTAGCCACTACAAAAAGGGCTGCCACAAGCATTTTTGCACATGTGGGTCCTTTTCCTTCCTTTAAGTTCTCTTTGATCTTTGGAATATAGACCCAGTAGAGACACTGTTGGGTCAAAGGGTATGCACAATTTGATAACTTTTGGAGCATAGTTCCAAATTGCTCTCCAGAATGGTTGAATCCATTCACAGTTCCACCAACAATGTGTCAGTGTCCCAGTTTTCCCACATCCCCTCCAATATTCATCATTTTCTTTTCCTGTCATCTTAGCCAATCTGAGAGGTATGTAGTGGTATCTCAAGAGTCGTCTTAATTTGCATTTCTCTGATTAGTAGTGATTTGGAGCACCTTTTCATATGACTAGAAATAGTTTTAATTTCATCATCTGAAAATGTCTATTCATATCTTTTGACCAATTATTGATTGGAGAGTAGCTTGGATTCTTATAAATGAGTCAATTCTCTATCTATTTTAGAAATGAGGCCTTTATCAGAACCCTTAAATGTAAAAATGATTTCCCAATTTATTGCTTCCCTCCTAATCTTGGCTGCATTAATTTTGTTTGTACAAAAACTTTTTAACTTAATGTAATCAAAATTATCTATCTGGTATTCAATTAAGAGTTCTAGTTCTTTTTTGGACACAAATTCTTTCCTTCTCCACAGATCTGAGAAACTATTCTATATTCCTCTAATTTGCTTATATCACTCTTTAATCATCAACTGATTTAGATCTTATCTTGATATGTGGTGTTAGGTGTGGGTCAAGCCCTAATTTCTTCCATACTAGTTTCCAATTTTCCCAGCAATTTTTGTCAAATAGTGAGTACTTATCCCAAAAGCTGGGGTCTTTGGGTTTATCAAACACTAAATTGCTGTAGTTATTTCCTAGTTTGTCTTGTGATTCTATCCTATTCCACTAATCAACTACTCTATTTCTTTGCCAGTACCAAATATTTTGGATGACTGCTGCTTTATAATATAGTTTTAGATCTGGCACAGCTAGACTAACTTCATCAGCATTTTTTTTTCATTAATTCCCTAGAAATTCTTGACCTTTTTTCTTCCAGATGAACTTTGCTACTATTTTTTCTAGATCTGTAAAATAATTTCTTGGGAGTTTGATTGGTATGACACTAAGTAAATTAGTTTGGGTAGTATTGTCATTTTTATTATATTCTCTTAGCCTACCCATGAGCACTTGATGTTTTTCCAACTGATTAGGTCTGATTTTATTTGTGTGAAAAGTGTTAGGTCTGATTTTATTTGTGTGGAAAGTGTTTTGTAGTTTAGTTCATATAGTTCCTGACTTTCCCTTGGCAGATAGATTCCCAAATATTTTATACTATCGTCAGTTATTTTGAATGGAATTTCTTTTTGTATCTCTTGCTGCTGAACTTTGTTGGTAATATATAAAAATGTTGATGATTTACGTCGGTTTATTTTGTATCCTTCAACTTTGCTAAAGTTGGGGATTATTTCTAATAGTTTTTTAATTGATTCTCTAGGGTTCTCTAAATAGACCATGCAGAGTAATAATTTGGTTTCCTCATTACCTACTCTTAATTCCCTTAATCTCTTTTCCTTACTGCCAAAGCTAACATTTCTAATACAATATTAAATAATAATGGTGACAGTGAGCAGCCTTGTTTCACTCCTGATCTTATTGGGAATGGTTTTAATTTGTCCCCATTACATAAATCATTCATTTCTTAAGGCAGCCTAAGATTGCTTTAGCTTTTTTTGCCACCATATCAGTGTTTGTGATGTATACTCTTTAATATGTTAAACTTGCAGTTCACTAATCTTTTCTCTATGAATTGCCATCTAGCCAAGCTCTTCTATCTAGTAATATGAATTGTATTTTTTCTTTTTGAAATCAAATAAGTATGTCTTCACATCTTTTGATTAGATTCAGGCCACTGTTTTGGCTGATTTAAATATTTTTGCTTCTGACATTCAAGTGTGTTTGTTTACCTTCCTAATGTTTCACTTGTAGTTTTGAAAATAATGCCATCTGTGCAGTATTGTGTTTTGGAAATAGTATTGGCTCTAGAGTTACTACCTATATGACACTTTGGGCAAAACATTTAACCCTTCTGATCTTCAATTTCAACTGTAAAATAAATGGGTTGGATTAGAGGACCTCTGAAGTACCTTTAAGCTTTAAATTTATGATCCTATCATATTATCCAAGTCATTGATTAAAATGTTAAATAATACAAGCCTCACTATATCCGTTTACTTTAAACCATTAAGGTCAACTCTGGATGCAGACACATGTAGTTAAGGAAAATAAAACCAATAATTACTAAGATCTGATTTGAATATGAGATCAGAAGGTTAAGTTGTAATTTCTGATTCTTGTTAATCTAGACTATTTTCTTGACAGTTAATTCTTCCTTTTTCTTCTTTTTCCTTCACCCTTTCTGAGGGAAAATTGTGTTTTTCTTCACCCACCTATACCTTCTTACTCTTCTCTAATTTGGGATCCTGCTTTTTTAGGAAATCCAGTCATCTTTAAGATATTGGAAGCTATCCAGGAAGAAATCTTTCCATGGACATGTGTAGCTCCTTGATTTTAGCTCAGGAATAATATTGCGTCTACTCATAGGTAGGAAGGTCCAATCTTATTTCTTAACTGATGTTTCTTGGGTTATTGAAGACTAGATCATAAGATCAGGCAGCACTGTTCTGGTTTTATAACTTAGTTCTTGTCAGGCATTTAAATGAACTTTTGGGAATTCATAGCAATTGAATAGTCTTATTGCAATTTTAGTTTCACATAGGATACCTATTTGTCCAATGACTAATTTAATTATATAGCAGATTTTAAATAAAGAAATGCTGTCTTTCCATCATATTGTAGATATCATATTTATTGTGTACCAGTGTCATCTCTATTCTTCCTCCTCCTACCAATGGCTTTTAAAGTATTGCATATGGCTTTTAAATGTGATTTGTAGAGTATAATTAAAACATGAAGATAAATGGATCACAAAACTGGTCAAATTTAGGAAGACTTGTTTGGGATTTGTACCACAAATTTGTTAGACTATTCCAGTGAATTTTTAACTTGAATCATAATTTTTCTCATTTTAAGTTTACAGAAGCTAAATACTATCATAACAAGTTAGTGAATATAAGAAAAGAGATGCTGATGCTTCATGAAAAGACATCAAAGTTAAAAGTGAGTTGAATAACTTTTTAATATATTTTAATTATGGAGAGATTTAATGCTGTTTTTCTTTTTTGTTGAGGGTTTCTACTAATGAATTTTTAGGCACTTAATGATACTTTTGTCACATTTACATTTTGAATGAACTGAAAATGATGTTTTTATTTATGTTAATATCACATAAGATTCATTGATCTTATAATGTATTTTTTTAAAGATAATAAACCCTTTGAATGAATTATTAGATACCTACAATTATAGCAATGCTGATTGAGTTTGGAAGAGAGCTTGTTTTGATTATGGAGCTTCTAAGCAATTCCTTTGAGAGAGAGAATCTTTACAATAAGATAGACTATTGGGATTTACTTATGATTATATGAAACAACTGAATTTATGCAAAAAATTAAGTCTGACTGTGGACAAACAACACATTACATAGACTTCCCTGTTTTGGTATTAGGAAGACCTGTTAATAACATTGATTCCCTCTTTGACACACTTAGCTAGGGCAGATCTCTCTGTGTCTGAGATGATTGAATTTCAGAGCAGATGATGATTTCTTACTAGGAGTTTCTTATACAGATGAAATCAAAGGTCTAGACCAAAAAAACAAACAAACAAACAAAACAAAATACCAACCTTATAATAATGTATTGCTCTGGCTGTTTAGTGGTGAGGTATTTAATTAAACCTTGATGCTTGGTATAGTTCCTTATTTTTGTTTCTTTTCTGACTTAGAAAAGAGCACTTAAGCTCCAACAAAAGAGACAGAAAGAAGAGTTGGAACGGGAACAACAACGAGAAAAAGAATTTGAAAGAGAGAAACAATTAACTGCTAAACCAGCTAAAAGGACATAACACACACACACACACAAAAAAAAAACTTAGCAGCACTCATCTTGCCAATGTATATATGTTTATTTTTATATGTATATATGTATGTGTGTACATATTTTTTTTCTCTTCCCCGATCCATTTTTTTTTGGATTAAGAGAGCCTGATTGGTAGTATCTGTTTAATGTAGTGCCTTATTGCCATTGTTTAGAATTCTAATGTGTTTTGCACTCATTGAATTGCCATGTTTTCATTCTAACCATTTAGAATGCAATATTTTTGTTGGTTGTCAAAATGTAAAACTGTTGTAATACTTAACTTTTTTTCATCTTAGCTTTTCTCATACTTTTAAAAATCAATTGCATTTTTGCCTCGATACATTTAATGATAAAATGGTTTAATTTCATTCATTTGACATTTAATAAAAGTACTTCTTTGTGTAGTGTCCTTAGTGTTGCAAGAATAGTCAAAGTCCTGTTAATGAACACATACAAATTTTTAATTTTTTTTTTGTTTATTGGAATGCCTTGCTCTTTTTTTGAGCCAAAAAAATGGTGATTTTTGATTCTCATCCCTATGTTTAGATTTTTAAAAATCCTTTCCTTTTGTTAAGAAAGAACTTGATTGATGTTGCCATGCCAATTGCCTAATAATACATGTCATTGACAGGAGGTGCTTTTGTAAAGCCTACATGAGTGTGTAGGAATTTTTTCATGGGAAAATTTAACACAGGAAATAATGGCATGGTGGCATCTTTGACATAGGAAAGTGAGCAAAAGAAAAAAGAAATTGTCTTTGTAGAACAAGACCATGTAGTTTTCTTTCCTCCTACCAATTTCAGGCCTCATAAAATACAAATTTTGTATTTTAAATTGGGCTACTTGATTTGTAAACTGGTATTGTAGGGGTACTGTGGTACTCTGACCATTGACTTCTTTACTTGAACATTTATGATATTTAATAACAGTTTTCAAGCACTGAAATGATAATCAAGTAGATAGGGATACTTAGGACCCATTTCTTGACTCAGTCTGATCTCTAGCTTTGTCTTGTGATTTCCTGTGCCTCATTAGTGCTCACCTTATCATTTCATGCATCGCTTCATTTTTAAAATGAAACTGATGTGTTGCCTCCTACCCATTTTATAATGATGCTAATGGATTGGAGAAGGTAGGTGAGGGAAAGTATTTTGAATTCTTTTAATAAAGTTACACACCATTGTGAAACTTAAGTCTTTTAAGATCCAGAGTGTGCATATCCCTCTTTTAATGTTAAGGGATATTTGACAGTTGTCTAATCTCTATTATATAGGGAATGAGCAGAAACCTAAGAGGGTATGTGATTAGAATGTATATCTTTTCTAATTCACATGACAATTTGCAGATATCTTTTTATTAAAGTAGAATCTACCTCTGGTCACATAACAGGCTCATACAGAAGGAGAGGAAAATATTTGATTTTGGAAGAATATAAAAAAATAGGTTCATTAATATCCTTTGATTATTTTTCTTCTCAAGTTAATGACTAATCATCATAGCACACACCTATCTGACTTTTGACTTTAGACTTAGGAATGTTAGTTTCACATGGCCAAATAGCTCTCTCTGCAGAAATTACATGGATAAATTAAAAGATTTGCAGAAACAATATGACAAAAATTTCTGTAGAAATTGAGTGGTCTTAGTGAACTAGTTTAAATTTTGATATATCCCATTGTTGTGTGATCAGTTCTATTACCTGCCTACTTAAAAAAATTTTGAGAATTCTGGGTCGTATGAGTTACTCGTTTAATTTGCCATATTAAAGTAGTTGATGAGTTTACTATGTATGGCAAGGCACTTACGGTTTACTGTTTTGCATTTTAATAACTTGTGTAGCAAGTTGAAAAGCTGATATGTAAATAACCAACCATTTTTAGGTCAGGTTGTAAGTCAAAAAGTACAGCTATTTAGTAATTGAAACACAGCTTACAGATTTAGCTTTTTCAAAATATTACGTAGCTCTCGAAGTGTATATAAAAATATAAGTGTGCAAGAAATTGAAAGTTACTAACAAATTCAATAAAAAAGCAATGACTTGTTCCTTAGGATATTTTCAAGTCTACTTAAAAAGAAAAAAATCATTCCCTTTATTTCAAAACTATATCATGGATGTACTGAGGATTATTTTGCTTTTACTTAGGAAATTTTAAAAATACTACTTTGAAAGCAGGTCTCATGGTTTTTACAGACATTGAATGTAATTCAAATTGTGCAGGTATTGAGATTTTTTTTTGATTGTTGTCAAAAGTTATTCTAGGTATACTGTATATTCCTTCATTATTCTGGTTTTTGAGCTTGTAAAACAAGGAATATTTTTTACATGTTTAATAAAAGTGGCTTATGATGAAATTTTATGATGCTATTTATTAAATACACTTTGACCTAGCAGTTCTCATAAACTGCAGTTGTTCAAACACTAATTCTTGTGCCCTTCCCCCCTCCCCTCTCCTCCGCCTCGCTTTTTTTCCCCCTAACTTTTTCCATTCATCAGTCTTTCGTGTTTATACAGGTTTTACATAACTATTCAGGAATTATTTTTCAAAAGAGTCCTAGAATGTTCGTTTTAGTTACACCAAAAGGTTCTGTGGTATTTGGGGACTTTTGCTCACACTAAGAATAGCAGCTGCTACATGGCCTGAAAACTGAATAAAGGAACAACCTGAGTGAAGTTTGGGGGTTGTGGTGACAATGGTAAATTCTGACCTTATTCTGCACAATTTGATGGCAAATATAATCAATCTGATGAATTTCTGTTGTTACCCATCCCCTCAGACTGTAAATATATTCACAATATATTTTAGGAAGCCTTTAATGTCCAAGTATAAAAAAGTAGCAAAGCTGAAATCGACAACACATTTCATGGGTTCACCATTATCCTAGACTTGAGTTTTACTAGCCAATTGGAGGAAATATGCAAATGAATTGGCAGTGATGAGGTAAGCTTTTAGCATCATAATCAAATAGTTATTGAGCTGCTAGTTATATCCAAGACACTGTGTTATATAGTCTTCAGGGGGAATATGAAAAATATAAGATGATATAAGAACTGGAGGGCCCCAAACTTAAATCTGTTTGAGGAGACATGAAATGTATATGTGAAAAAATAGCTACAATGTAAGTACCAAATGAGTGGTATTACAATTATAAAAGTTACAGTTTTATATGTGAATTTAGAATGTCTTAAATGTTATTATGGTGAGATCATTGCTTCCAGGCCACCTCTGCCCTGTCACTTAGTAAGTGGCAAAATGAGCCCTTTATGTTATTTTTTGGTGTGATAGCTTTTTTTTTTTTTTTTTGAGATTCAGGGACCAAAACAGATTCTAGTGGCTCCAAAGGAACTACTCTCCAACTGAGATAGAGATACTAGATTTTACCTTATAATGTCCATCAACTTTAGGCAAAATAAATAGCTTGACAGAAATGCTGATGGGATGGAAAGCCATGGAGTAATCCCATAGATGATTGAGGAGACTTTTGAATATGGGATGGCAGTGGGAACAGTACTGACCTTTAGCTCAATGCTTGGAACTAGGTTCGTTACCAATTTAGGTTATGACTGGCTTATCAGGCTTATAATAGATGACTTTTGCTGCCATCTGCTGACTACATAGTGTCTTTCCTGTAATTTTAGTTATATTGTAATCGATAGCCTATTTTTTTATAACTGGGCATGGTGAGATTTTTCACCATTTAACAGATTTTCTTTGTGATCTGAACTTTATTTTATTTTTTTAATTGAAGTTTTTATTTTCAAAACATATGCAAGGATAATTTTTCAATATTAACCCTTGCAAAACCACGGATTCCAATTTTTCCACCTTTTCTCCCCACCCCCTTTCCTAGATGTCAAATAATTCAATATATGTTAAACATAGTAAAAATGTGATCTGAATTTTAAAAACAACATCACTACCATCACCATCACCATTAATCCAACCCACAAATTGGGATAATTTATTTTGAAGCACATGGAAAGGTTTTTAAAGCAATCTCCTGTCTTTTCTGTTTGCTGTTCTAGAATTGAAGTTCTTTTTAGAGTCTTTCCTGTTAGTTTTCTAGCATTTCTCTAGCATTAAGAAAACCTTTCCCTGTACTTGGGCTACCTTTAACTTGCATTCTTCATGGCTTTCTTGAATTCTAAAATGGGCAGTTGACTAGAATGGGCATTTGACTCAAGAAATGACTGGAGCAAACATGTCCCAGAAATTACCAGTGACCTAAATTGTCCTTGAAGGGCTTAGTGCCTTAATCTTTTATTAGCTTCTAAGCCTGGTTGCACTTGCAGATATGTATTTAGCCATGTTCCAAGTTTCAGTTATTATTGTTTTGACTTCTTTATATTTGCTCTTATCTTGGTCACTAGTTCCAAAGTAACATCCACTTATAGACTTGCCCTGTACCTGAACTCCAGGGTTGAGCTACCATCATGATCAGCTTCTTCATTCTGGACTGTGAGTTTCAAGGTTATGATAGTACTCTGATATAGCACAATGTGTACACTGTTGTCAGAACCAAAAAGTGCCTCAGAAATCAAATAAAAACCTATCTAATAATGTGAGATTTTAGTTTTAGCTAAGAAACATGACTATCTTGGAAAATGACAGTTTGCTTTAGAGTTAATAAGCCTCATGACAAAATTCCAAACTCAGTAATTGATCTTCATTTCTATAGAACTCTCCTTTTGTCTGAGATTGAAAACCAAAGATGGATAATAATGATGCTGATAACAACCATTTATTTAGTGCTTTTAATGCTACAAATGCAATTTATATACATCTAGTCTTCACAATAACCCTACTAGATAGATTTGGATCAACCAAATCCCTGAACTGATTGGTATATGGAGCTCCTGTTGAAAAACTTAACTAGCAGAGCAGATCAATATCTCATTTTCAAATTGAAGCCTTGTAGAATTATATGGATCACTTAAGAGGTTAAATGACTGGTGCTCTGTGTCCCATAGCCAGTATATGACAAAAGCAGAATTGCATTCTGGTCTTCCTAATTCAGAGACTGGTTTTATTTTTCCTTTTTGAGGCAATCAGGATAAAGTCACTTGCCCAGGATTTCCCAGCTAGTAAGTATATGAGACCTGATTTGAACTTAGACCTCCTGACTCCAGGATTGGTACACCATTCCATTTACCACCTAGATGTCCTGCTAAGTTTCTTCTCTATATGCCATACTAGATGATACAAATAGTATCCTTAATTTACAGAGGAGGTAATTGATTTAAAGTTCATAACTTGATCAAAGTCATTCAGCCATTGAGTGGCAGAAAGGATTCAAACTTAGTCCATCAATCACCATGCTGAGAGCCAAGTTGTCTTTAATCCTTTGAAATTGATTCTTGTATCTTTTCTTCCCCTGGTTTTCATTAGATATTAAAGGGATATGTTAACCCAGTTGTGATACCATAAGAACCTGAAAATCATTACACTCATTTTGCTAGGATAGAACATAGAGAGCAAGTCATGCTATGTTGGTCTATATACTATTTCATTCATCAAATAAGATCAGTTTTTTGTATTAACAGATGTTAAAGATATTATGAAGCACAGAACAATTAAATAAGATGATTAATTATATCATCATAAAGGGCTAAGGGCATCATAAAGGGCCAAGTTAGGAATATGGACAATTGGAAAATAGAATCATATACAATATAGTATTTTCAGATCAAAAGAGCCAAGTAGATTTTATATGTTATACTGCCATCTAGTGCCTTTTTCTAGCACCTCTATAAGACTCTGACTTCACAGATTTTGTCTCATCTTTTTCTCTTCATGCCCTTGCAATAATTGGTATATGAATTGACTGTCACTACAATATTAAAGGGCTTTGATAAGATTTCTATACAACTTCAATTTTTACTTTAAACAGTAAGTTTGGAATAACTTTTTGAAACATGGAAACATTTCTCAAAAGCCTAAAATCTGAAACCTCATCAAATTTTGTGCTGCTTCCTGACTCCTGCATAAGTGCAAGTCTAGAATGTGTTCTACTCAATTCTGACTTTAAGGGTATTTAGCTTCTTTCAAAGCATCTAATGTACCACCTCTGTAGGGAAATCTTTCCTTATCCCTTCTAGGTGATGGTGCTTTCTTCCACTTGAAATGAGCTTGTTTATGCTTATCTGGAGAGATGTTACATCCCTTCAGTAGAATGTAGACTTCAGAGTAGGTTGTTTTGTCTTTTTATCTTAAGTGCCTAACAAAATGTGCAGTACCTTGCACATGGTAGATGTTTTAGAAATAGGGAGCCAGTGAAATTTTCTGAGCCAAAGAAAGTTATGGTCAGATCTGTGCTTTGGGAATATCAATTTGGTGACTAGTCTCAGAGGCCTGATTGGAGAGGGGGAAAGTAAATGGAAGTAGTGACTTTTTTTTTTTTTTTTTGCTGAGGCAATTGGGGTTAAGTGACTTGCCCAGGGTCACACAGCTAGAAAGTGTTAAGTGTCTGAGACCAGATTTGAACTCAGGTCCTCTTGACTTCAGGGCTTGTGCTTTATCCACTGTGCTACCTAGCTGCCCCAGTGGTGACTTTTTTATGTGCACAATATATCCTTTTTAAAAAAATTTTTATTAAAGCTTTTTATTTATAAAACATATGCATGGGTAATTTTTCAACATTGACCCTTGCAAAGCCTTCTGTTCCAAATTATCTTCTCTTCTCCCCCCCCCCCCATCCCCTAGCTGGCAGGTAGTCTAATACAAGTTAAATATGTTAAAATATATGTTAAGTCCAATATATGTATACATATTTATATAGTTATCTTGCTGCATAAGAAAAATTGGATCAAGAAAGAAAAAAACAAAATGCAAGCAAACAACAGAAAGCATGAAAATGCTATGTTGTCATTCACACTCAGATCCCACAGGCCTCTCCCTGGGTGTATATGACCTTCTTCATCAATGAACAATTGGAACTGGTTTGAAGCATCTCATTGTTGCAGAGAGCCATGTCCATCAGAATTGATCATCATATGATCTTGTTGTTGCTGTGTATAATGATCTCCTGGTTCTGCTCGTTTCACTCAGCATCAGTCCATGCAAGTCTCTCCAGGCCTCTCTGAAATCGTCCTGCTGGTCATTTCTTATAGAACAATAATATTCCATAACATTCATATACCATAATTTATTCAGCCACTCTCCAATTGATGGGCATCCCTTCAGTTTCCAGTTTCTAGCCACTACAAAAAGGGCTGTCACAAACATTCTTGCACATGTGGGGCCCTTTCCCTCCTTTAAGATCTCTTTGGGATATAAGCCCAATAGAAACACTGGATTTTAATAGAATGGTGAATGCAGAAGCCAAATTGCAAGAGTCAAGTGCAGTCAGGAAGTAGATAAAGATACTGAACCTACAGACCAATGCAAGAAAGTTGGAAATGGATAATAAGAAAGATTGCATGTAGCTAGATACATAATAACTAAATGTCATAGGTACTAGAGTTGAGGAGGAACTTGGTGGTACAGTGAATAGAGCACTGAGTTTGGAATCAGGAATTTGGCCTTAGACACTTACTTGCTGAGTGATCCTATGAAAGTCACTTAATCCTGTTTGCCTCAGTTTCCTTTTCTGTAAAATGAGCTGGAGAAAAAAATGGTGAACCACTCTAATATCTTTACCAAGAAAATGACTGAAATGACAACAGTAAGAGAGTAAAGAAGTTAGGATTTAAGTAAGGAATCTTAAAGGTGTGTCAGGTTTTACCTGCTCATTTTACAGATGAGAAAACAGGGTCAGAAAGTTTTGGACTTGCTTAAGATCATACAGCTAGTAAAAGATTTAGGATTCGGACTCATGGTCTCTTGTTCCAAATCCAAAGTCTGTAGATCAAGGGGGAGAATATGTAAGATTGGAGTTTCATAACTATTAATATCATAATACAATTTGGTCACTATATTTTAAAAATTACTCAGATGTTTCTTAGAACCATCAAAATTAAACAGCATTCTGAAAATAGAAGTGTTCAATAAAGAGAAATTTAAAATGCTACTTACCCAAGGATATCAATTTCAAAATTAAAGATTAGGAAAAACTTTTATTTTTTATTTTTTGCAAAGCAGTTAGATTTAAGTTATTTGCCCAGGGTCACATAGCTAGTAAGTGTTAAATATCTGAGGTACACACATTTTCTTGTCTTCGGGGCCAGTGCTCTATCCATTTAACCATCCAGCTCCCCTGATTAGGAAAAACTTTAATAAAGCTGCCAGAATTAGAGGCTTATCTTCCACTTCAACTGTTTTTTTTTTTTTTTTTGTTGTTGTTGTTGTTATTTTAGAAATCACTCTCGACAGGTCAGGATGATCCTTAGGGCAACTTTGAGATTTGTCCTGAATGGAGTCTGTAGGGTGATCTATATTTCTTGAACTATTGAACTATGGAGGAGGGAAGAGAGCAGCAATGATTGCTACATTTGAAACCTTCCTTAACAGCCTGATATAAAATGTACACCTTTGGGAGGTAATTGAAAACTGCTCTTGAGATCCTTTACCAGATAAAACTGTTAAGCCAATAAGCATTTACAGTTATCCCTTACACATTGTGACTTTCCCCATTGAGGTTTTGATACATTGTGGTTTGGTTTAAGAAATTAAATGGGAATTTTGGGGAGTCTTGTTGAAATCCCAGTAAACAATCAAAGACCAGCAAATGACACAGAAAAAGTGTCTATTAACATCTGGGATGGCTTCTCTGACTTTGTGTATCTCTCATTTCTTCTGAGGTAATTAAATTCTGCTTTGCTCATAGAGCACAGGGTCTTCTCTAATGAGGGCATGCCATGCTGGGTGATCATGTCATACAATCAATTCTAAAGTTCTTGAAAGACTTTGAGAGTATCCTTGTATCGCATTTTTTTTTCCCCTGAGGCAATTGGGGTTTAGTGACTTGCCCAGGGTCAGACAACTAGGAAGTGTTAAGTGTCTGAGATCATATTTGAACTCAGGTCCTTCCTGACTTCAGAATTGGTGCTCTATCCACTGCACCACCTAGCTGCCCCCTTGTATTGCTTTTTCTGACTACTTTGTGAGCGTTTGCCCTGTATGAGTACTCCATAAAATCATTTTTTTTTTTTTTGGCAAGTGTACATTTGGTATTCAAACAATGTGCCAGTCCAACAGAGTTGTGCTCTCTGTAGTAGAACTGGAATGCTTGGCAGTTTAATTCGAGAAAGGACCTCAGTGTCTGGTCTCTTCTTCTGCCAGGTGATCTTCAGAATCTTCCTAAGACAATTCAAATGAAAGTGATTCAGTTTCCTGGCATGGCGTTGATATGCTGTCCAGGTTTCACAGGCATACAACCATGAGGTCAGCACAACTTCACAATGGTAAAGTTTTAAGTGCTGTGGATAAGTTCTCTTACCTTAGCAGTATACTTTCTAGGGATGTCCACATTGATAATGAGATTGACAGTTGCATTGCCAGAGTTAGGTTGGTGTTCGGGAGGCTCTGAAGGAAAGTGTGGGAAAGGAGAGGTATTGGACACTGGATAGTAGAGACTGGAAGGAGTAATGTAAGGAAGGTGGAAATGGGCCCAGGAAGACTTTAAAAGCCAGAGAAAGATATATAAAGGATATGAATTTTGAATGTCTTTAGCCTTTCTTGCCAAACTTGGATGAAATCTTCATTCTGCAATTGAAGATATGAGGAAAAGGAGAAAATATCCTCATTAATAGTGAGTTTGAGAATGATTGACAGTCATGCAATTTGGCCCTTAACTTAGATATAACTTTAAAAGCAAGAGCAGACACAAAAATAGAAGCAAAGTTGAGAGGAACCTCACAAATCGGATTTTGTTACTTGCAGGGGGCAGTTGGTGGATAAAACACCTGCGTGGAGTCAAGAAGACTCAAGCTCAATTCTAGCTTCAGATACTTACTAGTTGTGTTATTCTGGGCAAGTTATTTAGCTCTGTTTACCTCAGTTTCTTCATCTGTACCATGAGCTAGACAAGGAAATGACAGACCTCTCCAGTATCTCTGCCAAGAAAACCCCAAATGGGATCATGACAGAATTGAAAAATAAACACTACCACCACCTAGACGGAAAGCCTATGGATCTTTGAAGCCTCTCTGTAGAATCATTCATAGGTCCTGAGATGGCTGAGGTTGAAGGCAGTGGTAAAGCAGCCAGGAGTTTCAAAATGAGAGCCAGTGATGGGGAGATCTGTTCTTATCAGTGACAAGAGTAGTTTGTAGACAACACCGAGTTCTATGAGACTTTTTTTTTTTTTAAAGCTTTTTATTTGCAAAACATGCATGGGTAATTTTTCAACATTGACCCTTGCAAAGCTAAATGTTACAAATTTTTCCCTCCTTCCCCCTACCCCCTCCCCTAAATGGCAGGAAGTCTAATACATATTATGTTAAAATACTTGACAAATCAAATATGTGTATACATATTTATACAGTTATCTTGCTGTACAAGAAAAATTGTATCTACAAAAACAAAAACAAAACAAAACAAAACAAAAAACCTGAGAAGGAAAACATAATGCAAGCAAACATCAATAGAGAGCGTGAAAATGCTGGTTGTTTCTTTTATTTTTTATTATTTTATTTGATTTTTATTAAAACTTTTTATTTGCAAAACATATGTATGGGTAGTTCTTCAACACTGACCCTTACAAAGCTTTCTGTTACAAATTTTTCCCCCCTAGTCCCCACCCCTCCCCTAGATGGAAGGAAATCCACTACATGATAATTATGTTAAAATACTTGACAAATTGAATATATGTATACATATTTCCACACTTATTGTTGTGCAAGAAAAATCATATTTACAAGAAAAAAAATCAGAGAAAGGAAACACAATGCAAGCAAACATCAATAGAGAATATGAAAATGTTATGTTATGGTCCACATTTCATATCCCTCTCTCTGGGTGTATATGGTTTTCATCACTGAACAATTGGAACTGATTTGAGACATTTCATTGTTGAAGAGAGCCATGTCCATCAGAATTGATCCTCATATAGTATTGTTGCCGTGTATAATGATCTCCTGGTTCTGCTCACTTCACTCAGCATCAGTCCATGCAAGTCTCTCCAGGTCTCTCTGAAATCGTCCTGCTGGTCATTTCTTATAGAACAATAATGTTCCATAACATTCATATACCATAATATAGTCAGCCACTCTCCAATTGATGGGCATCCATTCAGTTTCCAGTTTCTAGCCACTACAAAAAGGGCTGCCACAAACATTTTTGCACATGTGAGGCCCTTTCCATCCTTTAAGATCTCTTTGGGATATAGGCTCAGTAGAAACACTTGCAGGGTCAAAAGGTATGCACAGTTTGATAACTTTTTGAGCATAGTTCCAAATTGCTCTCCAGAATGATTGGGTCCGTTCACAGTTCCACCAACAATGTATCAGTGTCCCTGTTTTCCCACATCCCCTCCAACATTCATCATTATCTTTTCCTGTCATCTTAGCCAATCTGACAGGTGTGTAGTGGTATCTCAGAGTTGTCTTAATTTGCATTTCTCTGATCATTAGTGATTTGGAGCACCTTTTCATATGAATAAAAATAGTTTTAATTTCATCATCTGAAAATTGTCTGTTCATATCCTTTGACCATTTATCAATTGGAGAATGGCTTGAATTCTTATAAATTTGAGTCAATTCTCTAAATATTTTAGAAATGAGGCCTTTTCAGAACTCTTAAATGTAAAGATGATTTCCCAATTTATTGCTTCCCTCCTAATCGTCTGCATTAATTTTATTTGTACAAAAACTTTTTAACTTAATGTAATCAAAATTATTTATCTGGTGTTCAATTAAGAGTTTCAGTTCTTCTTTGGACTCAAATTCCTTCCTTCTCCATGGTCTGAGAGATAAACTATCCTATGTTCCTCTAATTTGCTTATAATATCACTCTTTATGTCTAAATCATGAACCCACTTAGATATTATCTTGGTATGTGGTGTTAGGTATGAGTCAAGCCCTAATTTCTTCCATACTAGTTTCCAATTTTCCCAGCAGTTTTTGTTTTTTGGGTCTTTGGGTTTGTCAAACAGTAGATTGCTATAGTTATTGCCTAGTTTGTCTTGTGATCCTACCCTATTCCATTGATCAACTACTCTATTTCTTAGCCAATAACAAATGGCTTTGATGACTGCTGCTTTATAATATAGTTTTAGATCTGGTGCAGCAAGGCCACCCTCATCAGCATGTTTTTTTTTTTGTTTGTTTGTTTTTGTTTTTTTCATTAATTCCCTTGAAATTCTTGACCTTTTGTTCTTCCAGATGAACTTTGCTACTATTTTTTCTAGATCTGTAAAATAATTTCTTGGGAGTTTGATTGGTATGACACTAAATAAGTAAATTAGTTTGGGTAGTATTGTCATTTTTATTATATTCTCTTAGCCTACCCATGAGCACTTGACGTTTTTTCCACTGATTAGGTCTGATTTTATTTGTGTGGAAAGTATTTTGTAGTTTAGTTCATATAGTTTCTGACTTTTCCTTGGAAGATAGATTCCCAAATATTTTATACTATGATCTGTTATTTTGAATGAAATTTCTTTTTGTATCTCTTGCTGCTAAACTTTGTTGGTAATATATAAAAATGCTGATGATTTGTGGATTTATTTTGTATGCTGCAACTTTGCTGAAGTTGTGAATTGTTTCTAGTAGTTTTTTAGTTGAGTCTCTAGGGTTCTCTAAGTATACCATCATATCATCTGCAAAGAGTAATAATTTGGTTTCCTTATTACCTATTCTCTTTTTCTTCTCTTACTGCCAAAGCTAACATTTCTAATACAATATTAAATAGTAATGGTGACAGTGAGCAGTTTTGTTTCACTCCTGATCTTATTGGGAATGGTTCTAGTTTGTCCCTATTACATATGATGCTTGCCGATGGTTTTAAATAGATGCTACTGATCATTTTAAGGAAAAGCCCATTTATTCCTATACTCTCTAGTTTTCTGATACTCTTACAAAGAAGAGGCCTGGTTCTGGACCACGTATAATGTTATAAGATTAAGCAGGAGCTAAGGATTATCAAGGAACAGAAATATGAGATGGAGAAGGAAAGTCAGACGTGTCTCATTCATCCATTAATCCTGATAGACAAGCAAATAATGTAGTTTTGAGAGGGTTGACTCTAGTTATTCTACATGCTTTCTCTTTGCAGGGTGACTCAGTCCTTGAGTACTGCTACTACTGTTATTACTACTCTCTTGCTAACATTTATATAGCTCTTTAAGGTTTGCTAAATGCTTAAAAATATTTCATTTGATCCTCACGACTATGGTAGGGTATTATTTGTGTTTTACAGATGATAAAATTGAGGCAAAGATAAAGTGACTGGTCCCTGGTCAAAGAGCTAGTAAATTTCTGAGATTGGAGTTGAAGTTAGGTTTTCCTGCCTCCACGCCCAGCACTCTACCCACTGTGGAATTGCTATTCAAGAAAACCTCATTTGGAGAGGGAAAGCAAAGAATGAATAATCATCCTGGTTGGTTTTTTTTTTTTTTTTCCATTTTGAGGTTTTGGTTTGGGTTTGATAAAGCCTGACCTATTTTGATATATTGTAACATTGACTCTCTTGAATGAGAACAGAAGATCTCTTTGTCCTTATCTGGAGATAACAGAATATTTTGGGGTGGGGTACTTAGAATTAGGGAGATCAGGAAAGGCTTTTTTTTTTTTTTCTTTTTAAGGATATAGCAAGGAAGTTGCGAGGAGTTACAAAGGTTGGAGATGAGGAGGCTGAGCAGCCCAGAGTAGGCTGGTGGAGTGTGTATGGAGGGATTGATAGAGAAGGAAATATCATGTCTAGAGAAAAATAAATAGGCCAGTTTGACCTCAGTGAAATATATAGAGTACATGAGGAACAATCATGTGTACTCAGTTTGCAGATAGGCTGAAGGCTGATTGCACAGGGACCTAATTGCCAGAAAGAATCCACTTTAACCTAAAGGCACTGGGGTGTCCCTGAAGCTTCCAAAACAGAGGAGTGACTGGCGCTCAGAGATTTGGCATCATGACATTGCATCCCTAGGTATCCTTTTCAGGACTATGGAAATTTCTCTTCTAGCTCTTGGACTCTGTGGTCCTAGAGCTATACTCTAAGTACTTCGTACCACCCATTGTCATTTCCAGATTCTCCCTCTATGCTAAATGCTTTACAAATACTAACTCATTTATCATCACAACAATCCTTTGAAGATAATGCTGTTGTTATTCTCACTTTACAATTGAGGAAACTGAGGCAAGCATCAATTTACCTTGTCAAGTCACTTGGTCTCCTTTAGTTACAAAACTAATGAATGTCTGAGATTTTATTTCAATCCAGGGCCAGTGTCCTATTTCAGATGTTTCTGTTTTTAGTTAGAAGAAGTTGATTAACAGTGCTGACTGGGTTGAATGAGAATTTTTATTATTTCAATTCACATTATCTCACTGTTCTTGGGTGGGGGTAGGGAGGCAGAAGAGTGTGTCTTTTACTCCTCTAATAGATTTTCTTTTCCAATTACCACAACTGTTACTCTAAACAATCTTTTCTCTCCACAAGCTTTTTTCATTGTATTTCCCTCCCCCCATACTTTCAGTTGAAGACCATTCATAGTTAGGTATCTGTTTTTTGCCCCTTCTTCTTTTCTCACAACTCTTTGATATCATCCCCTACTGTTATCTTTTTAAAATTCATTCTTCTCTTGTACTCTTCTCCCCAAACAATCTACTCTATTGGTATTTTGATTCTATCCCCACCCTTCTTCTCCAATAGATTGCCCCCATTCCTTAAAAATTAATTATTTTCCATTTCTCTATGTATAGATAACTTTCCTCTAGTCTACAAATAACACAGGAGAGCTGATGGGGGGGGAGAAATAGGGAGAAGGAGAGAGGGACAAAAGCAGAAAAGAGGGAAAGACAGACAGAGACAGATATACAAACAGGAGAGATACAGAAATAGCGAAAGACACAGAGAGACAGAAAGGGTAAGAGAATTAATGGGAGAGGGGGAGGAAGGAGGAAATGAAGGGGGAGAGAAAGGAGGAAGGAGCGGAAGAAGAACAGGAGAAGGGGGTCTAGGACTGAGCCCTGGATTACACCCACACATAAAGGGTGAGACATGGATGATGAACTCTACGAGGAAACAAAGAATGGTCTGCTTGCTGACTGATAGCAAGAAAAGGATGGCGTCGCACAATGACAACGCCTTAGAGAGGTCAACAAGACTGACAGTGGAGAAAAACCCAATGGATTTAGCAGTAGAGGGATCATTAGTAACCCCGGAGAGAGAAGTTTCAGTGCAAAAATGGGGATGAAAGATTGAAAGTAGAGGCAAAAAGAGGAAACAGTATTTTCTAGAATTTTGCCTGTAAAAAGAACTGTGCCATGATAGCTGGGGGAATAGTGTAGGATCGACAGAATTGTTTTTGTGCAGATCTGGGCTTGCTTGTAGACAATAGAATAAAAAATCAGGGGATAAGCAGAAACATAAATGATTCCTGCCCATAAACTTTCCTGCCATTTTTAAGAATAACAATTATCATAAAAAATCCTTCCCAAAACCAAAATAACAAAAGCCTGTTTTAGAATCTCTAAATCAATCTATCACACTAAATCAATCACATTTATTAAGCAACTACTAAGCGTCAGGCACTGTGCTAACTGCTAGGGATACAAAAAGAGGCACCGGGTGAGTCACGGGATTGGATCGATAGCTTTGTCTGCAAACAAAAAAGCGCTAAGACCCCTGAATAATACCTTTCACTCCCTTTCCACCTTTACTGAGTTTTAGTTTCATGTTCTCAAGTCATCATTACTCAGTACCGTAGCCTTCTTAAGCAGGGAGTGATTTCTCAGCGTCGGTAGGAACTTCTAGGGTGAGGTGGCGTGCCTCAGAGCGAGGACCTTTCCTCCCAGCCACCGCCCCCAGGCTCCTGAGGCTGGGCTGGCCTGGCAAGGGCTGGGCAGGCTAGGGATTGACGTCGGGTTTTGGCAGAAGGTCGGGCGGAGTTCTGTACTCTGCTGCTCGAGTCCCAAGGAGGTGACACCCTGTTGCTCTGCAAACGACCCTTCTGGTTTACTACCTGCTACTCTCTCTTGGGTATGATGCACCGGGTCGGCGACTGCTAACTGGGAGGGTAATTTAGCAGGGGGATTCTACACTGTCCTGGAAGACCGATCTCATCCCTTTGGGCTGGGCTGTCAACCCAACTCCGTCCTCTTCTCACTGGAGTCAAAGCCCAGGGGATTCAAACTGTGTAATTAATACGCCCCCACAGAAGGGCCACCCGTGTGGCTGAGCCGGAGCTTGGGGGCAAGCAGATGCTTCATTTAGGCACCGGTTAAACTTGCTTTCCTACCTCTAGAGTGCTTAGCTGTTGCTGCTCTCTTATCTTTAGCCTCCTTTGGGGAGCTTCGGACCTGGCTACACAGCTGAGAATAGGGATCTGGGCAGAAGCATGTCTGCGTTTCTGTTGTCTCTGTTGACAGCCTTTCTGCGCCGGTTTTCCTAAGTGTTAAACAGGCGGGAGGCCGGGACTGTGTTCCTAAGGCGCTGTAATATTAATTACACAAACCTTAGGAAGCGTAATAGTGCTCCATGATAACGTAGAGGTCTGAATGCTGTAATATAGAAGTCAAGAGTTCCTGGATTCCAAGAGGGCAGAATTGCAGAGTGTGTAGATAGTAGCTGAGAAAAGCACCAGTGTGTGAGTGTATGTTGGGGGTGGGGAAGGGTACGGGTGGGCATAGATGCAGCTTGTTGTAATGGAGACAGCTTTGGATTTCGAGGTAGGAAGATATACTGAAATACTTCCCAGTCTTGTGACTTGTCACCTAGCTTCCCCCAGCCTCAGTTTTCTCCATCTGTAAAATGGGGTTGATAATAGGGTCTGTTCTCTACGTCTTTGCAAAATAAATGAGACGAGCCTAGCTAGATACTTGAAATTTAAAATTGACAACTTGTTGGATTCTTTCTATTGGCCCTCCACATTGATTCCCTAATTTGAGATTGGTCTTCCCTGGATGAGCTCAAGGTGCCCTTAGCTATACTTGGAGTGGAATGTCTGAATTCTTCGTACTTGCTGCATGATCAAGGGCAAATTATTCAACCTACTTAGACCCTTTTTCTTTACGTGTAAACTGAGCATTATATCTCTAGTGGGTTTATGAGGAAGATCCAGAGAGGTATGTACAAATATTTTGTCGTTGCTTTTCAGCCATGTCTGACTCTTCATGACCCTCTTTAGTGGTGATTGTTTTGAGACAGTCAAGATTAACTGACTTGCCCAAGTTAATAAATGTTTGAGGTCATATTTGAACTCTGAAAGATGAGTCTTCCGGATTCCAGCCTGGAGCATTCTATATACATTGTACCACTAGCTGCTACAGAGTTTTGTAACTTAAAAAAAAAAAAATCTAAATCTGATTACAGTGGAGTATCTTCTGGTAAGGGAACTCCCTTTCTCAATACAGTTCAGCAACTGTTTTGAAATTTGAAGTCTTTTAAAATATATGTATATATATGTATGTATATATATATATTTATCCCCTCCCATTACACGTTAAAACAATTTTAAAACTGTTTAAGAATAAGGCTTTGAGTTATAAAGGGTCCAGAACATTGAGAGGTTCAATGATTTGCTCAGGATCACATAGTCAATACTCTGAAGTGGTCTAACAGATGTTCTCATGTGGGCTTGTATTTCAAATATAACTGTTCCCACCTACTGAGCAGAAACTTTTAGATCTGGTGGTTGGTCATATTGAGCAATCTTTACTTCTTTCCTTTTTTTCCCCACCCTAAATAGCTCTAAATGGAGAAAAGAACCAGCTGGAATCATTTGTATTTTGAAAGGGAATGGTTGCTTTTAACTTCTCAAAAACAAAACAAAACTAAACAAAGCTGAGGAGACTAGTGGTTTAGGAGCTGACTGCTTGAATTTTGTATTTTGTATTTTGTATTTTGTATTTTGTATTTTTTTTTTTTGCTGGAGATGGGGGAAGAGGTAGGGGAAAGAGGCAGAATGTAGTGTAGTACATCTATCTCTGCCTTGAATTCAGAAGACCTCCATTCAGATCTTGTCTCTATCTTGTATTGACAAGTCTTTTAACTTCCTAGTGCCCTAGGCTATTCTTCTCACAGTATAAGTGAAGGTGATGACCTGCTTTGGTAGGATGAGCTTCTTTCTATCATCCAGCAGCATCCTATGCAGAGGAAATCACAGGATCAATCTCTTACTCTTTGTATAGTTACATTCTGTAGTAAGTAAACTATAGTTTAAATAAAGGTAGGACTCTAGAGGGCTGTAGCTGAATTAGGTCACATGTGGGATGATCTAGAGAATCTGCCAGAAAATAGAAATGTTGATAGAAAACTCACATACATACTAGGACTGTTTCCCACTTCTATCTTGTAATTTTGAGCTAGTTAATCCTGTGAGTTATAGCACAGGAAGTATCTTCTAAGGCATGAAGCTAGGCAGATGACATCAAAGTTTGGTGGCCATGGTACTTCTCATCCCCTTCCCTTTTTCAATGAACTCTTCATTTACCTCAACCTCTTTCCTCCCCATAAATTCCTTCAGGTAGCAACAGAAGTGGGGCCAGATTGGAATGGAATGAAACCAGTATTCTCTCTTGCTATTCTTATTTTTTTCCTTTTAAGTTCCTTGCCCTTTAAAACTTGTATAATTTAAGGAATGTTGGCTGCAGTGGAGAGAAAGTATTTGGGAAGAAAAAAAAAAAACAAGAGTCTAGTTAGCTCTTTCTGCAGTGGTTTAGTTTGCAAAAGAGGAGAGGAAATGAAGAGATCATTGCTCAAGATAAGTGGGATCTGGAGATGCTTCTCAAATGAGCTGTTTTCTCTTTATTTCAGAACAATCAACAAGTATTACAGTGTTTTCCATGTACCAAGTAAGGGCTACTAGGTGGTGCAGTAGATAGATTGCTAGACCTGGAATCTGGAAGACTCCTCAGGAAGGAGTTTTTGTTATTTGTTATTCAGTCATTTCTGACTCTTCATAAGACATCTGAGTTTTCTTAGCAAAGACACTGTAGTGCTTTTTTATTATTAAAAGCTTTTTATTTACAAAACATAAGAGTGATTTTTCTACATTGACCTTTGCAAAAACTTTTTTTTTCCCAAGCTTTTCCCCTTCTTCTCCCCACCCCCACCCCTAGATGACAGGTAATCTAATACATGCTAAATATGACAAATTATATGACAAATCCAATACATGTATACATATCTATACAGTTATCTTACTGCACAAGAAACATCAGATCTAGAAAGAGAAGAAGAAAAAAAACAACTTAAGAAGGAAAACAAAATGCATGGAAATATTCACAGAAAGCGTTAAAATGCTGTGTTGTGGTCCGTACTCAGTTCCCACAGTCCTCTCTCTGGATGTATATGACTATCTTCATCGCTGAACAATAGGAACAGGTTTGAATCACATCATTGTTGAAGAGAACCGTGTCCATTAGAATTGATCATCCTATAGTCTTGTTGCTGTGTATAATGTTCTCCTGGTTCTGCTGATTTCACTCAGCATCAGTTCATGCAAGTCTCTCCAGGCCTCTCTGAAAACCTCCTGTTGATTGTTTCTTTTTCTTTTTCTTTTTTTTTTTTTTGCTTTTTTTTGCTGAGGCAAATGGGGTTAAGTGACTTGCCCCAGGGTCACACAGCTAGGGAATGTTAAGTGTCTGAGACTAGATTTGAACCCAGGTCCTCCTGACTTCAGGGCTGGTGCTTTATCCACTGCGCCACCTAGCTGCCCCATGTTGATTGTTTCTTACAGAACAATAATATTCCATAACATTCATATACCATAATTTATTCAGCCATTCTCCAATTGATGGGCATCCTTTCAATTTCTAGTTTCTTGCCACTACAAAAAGGGCTGCCACAAACATTTTTGCACATGTGGGTCCCTTTCCCTCCTTTAAAATCTCTTTGGGATATAGGCCCAGTAGAAACACTGCTGGGTCAAATGGTATACACAGTTTGATAACTTTTTGGGCATCGTTCCAAATTGCTCTCCAGAATGGTTGGATCCATTCACAGTTCCACCAATGTATCAGTGTCCCAGTTTTCCCACATCCCCTCCAACAGTTATCATTATCATTTCCTGTCATTTTAGCCAATCTGACAGGTGTGTAGTGGTATCTCAGAGTTGTCTTAATTT
>JAJPUD010001184.1:320481-334769 GCA_023553655.1 Myrmecobius fasciatus | reverse complement strand
TAGTGGTATCTCAGAGTTGTCTTAATTTACATTTCTCTGATCAATAGTGACTTGGAGCACCTTTTCATGTGACCAGAAATAGTTTCAATTTCTTCGTCTGAAAATTGTCTGTTCATATCTTTTGACCATTTATCCATTGGAGAATGGCTTGAATTCTTATATATTTGAGTCAATTCTCTATATATTTTAGAAATGAGGCCTTTATCAGAACCTTTTGATGTAAAAATATTTTCCCAGTTTACTGCTACCCTTCTAATCCTGTCTGCATTCATTTTGTTTGTACAAAAACTTTTAAACTTGATATAGTCGAACTTATCTATTTTGTGATTAATGATGACCTCTAGTTCTTCTTTAGTCACAAATTCCTTCCCCCTACACAGGTCTGAGAGGTAAACCATCCTACATTGTTCTAATTTGTTTATAATATCATTCTTTATGCCTAGATCATGAATCTATTTTGACCTTATCTTGGTATATGGTGTTAGGTGTGGGTGAATGCCTAATTTCTTCCATACTAGTTTCCAATTATCCCAGCAGTTTTTGTCAAATAGTGAGTTTTTATCCCAAAAACTGAGGTCTTTGGATTTATCAAACACTAGATTACTATTGTCATTGAGTATTTTGTCCTATGAACCTAACCTATTCCACTGATCCACTACTCTATTTCTTATCCAGTACCAAATGGTTTTGGTGACCACTGCTTTATAATATAGTTTTAGATCTGGTGCAGCTAGGCCACCCTCATTTGCATTTTTTTTCATTAATTCCCTTGAAATTCTTGACCTTTTGTTTTTCCAGATGAATTTTGTTGTTATTTTTTCTAGGTCAGTTAAATAATCTCTTGGGAGTTTGATTGGTATAACACTAAATAGATAGATTAGTTTAGGTAGTATTGCCATCTTTATTATATTCGCTCGACCTATCCAAGAGCACTTGATGTTTTTCCAATTGTTTAGATCTGACTTTATTTGTGTGGAGAGTGTTTTGTAGTTTTGCTCATATAGATCCTGACTTTCCCTTGGCAGATATATTCCCAAATATTTTATACTATCGATAGTTATTTTGAAAGGAATTTCTCTTTGTATCTCTTGCTGTTGCATTTTGTTGGTGATGTATAAAAATGCTGATGATTTATGTGGATTTATTCTGTATCCTGCAACTTTGCTAAAGTTGTGGATTAATTCTAATCGTTTTTTAGTTGATTCTCTAGGGTTCTCTAAGTAGACCATCATATCATCTGCAAAGAGTCATAATTTGGTTTCCTCATGACCTACTCTAATTCCTTTAATCTCTTTTTCTTGTCTTATTGCCAAGGCTAGCATTTCTAATACAATATTGAATAGTAATGGTGATAGTGGGCAACCTTGTTTCACCCCTGATCTTATTGGGAATAGTTCCAGTTCATCACCATTACATATGATGCTAGCTGATGGTTTTAAATAGATGCTACTGACTATTTTAAGGAAAAGTCCATTAATTCCTATACTCTCTAATGTTTTTTAATAGGAATGGATGTTGGATTTTATCAAATGCTTTTTCTGCATCTATTGAGATAATCATATGTTTTTTGTTAATTTGGTTATTAATATAGTCAATTATGTTAATAGTTTTCCTAATATTGAACCATCCCTGCATTCCTGGTACAAATCCTACTTGGTCATGGTGTATTATTCTGGGAATGATTTTCTGTAATCTCTTTGCTAATATTTTATTTAAGATTTTTGCATCAATATTCATTAGGGAGATTGGTCTATAATTTTCTTTCTCTGTTTTTGTTTTACCTGGTTTAGTATCAGTACCATGTGTATATCATAAAAGGAGTTTGGTAGGAGTCCTTCATTCCCTATTTTTTCGAATAGTTTATATAATATTGGAGTTAATTGTTCTTTAAATGTTTGGTAGAATTCACATGTAAATCCATCTGGTCCTGGGGATTTTTTCTTAGGGAGTTGATTAATGACTTGTTCTATTTCATACTTTTCTAAAATGGGACTATTTAAGTAATTTATTTCCTCTTCTGTTAATCTGGACAATCTATATTTTTGTAGATATTCCTCCATTTCACTTAGGTTATCAAATTTATTGGCATAAAGTTGGGCAAAATAACTCCTGATTATTGCTCTAATTTGCTCTTCATTGGTGGAAAGTTCTCCCTTTTCATTTTTGAGACTAACAATTTGATTTTCCTCTTTCCTTTTTCTAATTAAATTAACTAGAGGTTTATCTATTTTGTTGGTTTTTTCATAAAACCAACTTTTAGTTTTATTTATTAATTCAATAGTTTTTTTACTTTCAATTTTATTAATCTCTCCTTTTATTTTTAGGATTTCAAGTTTGGTATTTGATTGGGGGTTTTTAATTTGTTCTTTCTCTAGCTTTTTTAGTTGCAAGCCCAATTCATTGATTTTCTCTTTCTCTATTTTATGCAAATAAGCATCTAGAGATATAAAATTTCCCCTTATTACCGCTTTGGCTGTATCCCACAAATTTTGGTATGTTGTCTCATTATTGTCATTCTCTTGGATGAAATTAGTAATTGTGTCTGTAATTTGCTGTTTCACCCATTCATTCTTTAGGATAAAATTATTTAGCTTCTAATTGGTTTTTGGTCTATTTTCTCCTGGCCTTATATTGCATGTGATTTTATTCCGCCATGATCTGAAAAAAATACATTTATTATTTCTGCCTTCCTGCATTTGATTTTGAGGTTTTTGTGTCCTAACACATGGTCAATTTTTGTATAAGTTCCATGGACTGCTGAGAAAAAAGTAAACTCCTTTCTGTCTCCATTTAATTTCCTCCAAAGATCTATCATACCTAACTTTTCTAACCTTTTGTTTACCTCCTTAACTTCTTTCTTATTTATTTTGTGGTTTGATTTATCAAGTTCTGAGAGAGGGAGGTTGAGATTCCCCACTATTATAGTTTTGCTGTCTATTTCTTCTTGCATCTCTTTGAACTTTTCCTCTAGGAATTTCCATGCTATACCACTTGGTGCATATATGTTTAGTATTGATATTGCTTCATTATCTATGGTACCCTTTAGGAAGATATAATTTCCTTCTTTGTCTCTTTTAATTAAGTCTATCTTTGCTTTTACTTGGTCTGAGATCAGGATTGCTACCCCTGCTTTTTTTTGTTCACCTGAAGCATAATAGATTCTGCTCTAGCCTTTTACCTTCATCCTGTATGTATCTCTATGTTTTAGATGTGTTTCTTGTATACAACTTTTGTTGGATTCTGGTTTTTAATCCAGTCTGCTATCTGCTTCTGCTTTAAGGGAGAGTTCATTCCATTCACATTCACAGTTAAAATAACTAATTCTGTATTTCCTGCCATCTCATTTACCCTAGCTTATGCTTTTCTCTTTCTTATCCCCTTTCCCTCCTCCCTACTATTTTGCTTTTGATAACCACTTCCCTCAAACAATCCTTCCCCTTTTGAGCCCCACCCACCCCCTTTCCCCCCTTTCCCTCCTGTTTCTTTATAAGTATGTCTATTATTCCCTCTGAGCCAAATCTGATGAGATGGAGATTAACCCAATTCTCATTCCCCTCCCTTTTTTCCCCTCAATCATTATAGGTTTTCTTTGCCTCTACATGTGATGTAATTTCCCTTATTTTACTTCCTTTTCCTCTTCTTCCAGTGTTATCCCTTTTCTACCTCTAATTTCTTTTTCAGTTTATTATATCATAATAATCATAAAATCACAATAATCATATCATAATAATCATAAAATCACAGTAATCATATCATGATCATAATGTAATAATAGATTCATAAATCAACCCTCATTCTATAAGTATCTATAACATAAATATAGTTCTCAAGAGTTTTTTTTTCTTGTTACCTTTTTATGTTTCTCTTGTGTTTTGTGTTTGTAGATCAAATTTTTTGTTCAGTTCTGGTCTTTTCAGTAGAAATAGATGAATTTCTCCTATATCATTGAATGACCATCTTCTTCCCTGGAAGATAATGCTCATTCTAGCTGGGTAATTTATTCTTGGCTGTAATCCAAGTTCCTTTGCCCTTGGAAATATCTGATTCCAGGCCCTTCCGATCCTTCAAAGTAGAAGCTGCTAGGTCCTGTGTGATCCTAATTGTGGCTCCTCGATATTTAAATTGTTTCTTTCTGGCTTCTTGTAATATCTTTTCCTTGGTATGATAGTTCTGGAATTTAGCCACGATATTTCTGGGGGACTTAATGTTTGGGTTTCTTTCAGGAGGTGATCGGTGGATTGTTTCAAGGAGTATTTTGCCTTCTGGGTCTAAAATATCAGGGCAGTTTTCTTTTATGATTTCCTGGAAGATAATGTCTAGGTTCTTTTTTTCATCATGGCTTTTAGGAAGCCCTATAATCCTTAGATTGTCTCTCCTAGATCTATTTTCCAGGTCAGTTGTTTTTCCTAGGAGATATTTCATGTTTTTCTCTATCTTTTCATTTTTTTTTGTTTTTGTTTGACTGATTCTTGAAGTCTTGATGAGTCATTCATTTCCAATTGTTCGATTCTAATTTTTAATGTCTTATTTTCTTCAGTTACTGTTTTTAGTTCCTTTTGCAATTGACCAATTACATTTTTTTGTTCATTGCATTCTTTTTCCATTTTTTCTATTTTATTTTGCAGTGATCTCATTTCGTTTCCCCATGTTTCTTCTAACTCTCTTTTAAGATTTTTTATGCAATCTTTAAAGAAAGCCTTGTGACATGGAGACCAGTTTATGTCTCTGTTTGGGGTTTTTCTGGAGTTGCTTTACCTTTAGGGGCCTCAGGATTTGAGGTCTGTTCTTCTCTCTCTCCATAAAAGTTGTCTATGGTGAGAGCTCTTTTTGGTTTTTTATTCATTTTTTTTTTAAAGGTATGAGGTCTGTTTAAGGCAAAGGTGGGATAGCTGCTTTAATTTGCCCTGGGGCAGTTCTGCTGATTGAGTTATTTCAGGAACTGGGCAGTTCTGCTGATTGAATTATGTCAGGTGCTGAGCAGTTCTGCTTTAGTTCACCCTGGGGCAGTTCTGCTGATTGAATTATTTCAGGTACTGGGCAGTTCTGCTGATTGAATTATTTCAGGTTCTGATCAGTCCTACTGATTGATAGCCCTAGGGTGCTGTGTAATGGCAGCTAGGTCCGATGCTCATCAGGGGTTCAGTGGTTCACAATTTACCCCCCACAAAAGGCAGACCCTCCAAACCACCTGCCCACAATCAGGACAGATTGGCCCAAGAGGTCCTCAGAAGACTCCCAGGTGTGTGAAAAGCACAGCATTCCCACTCCTGTTCCGACTCCTGTTCCAGCGTCCTGCTCCAGCTCCCTGCCCTGGTCTCCCTGTGCTACAGTCTGGGTTCATCAGACCACCCCTCTGCCCAATTAAGACAGACCTGTTTTGAAGTTCTTCCAGAGTATCTTCTTCTAGAATCGTGTTGTCCTCCAGATATTGTGGATTTTTTTGCTTCAAAATCAGTCTAGAGGCTTCATATGTTGTTGGTTTGAGGGAAGGTTAGAGGAGGTTACAGAGACTCCTGTCTCATCTCCACCATCTTGGCTCCACCTGACACTGTAGTGCTTTGCCATTTTCTTCTCCAGCTCATTTTACAGATGAGGAAACTGAGGCAGAAAATGACTTGCACAGGGTCACACAGCTAGTGAATATCTGAGACCAGATTTGAACTCAGGAAGAAGAGTATTCCTTACTCCAGGCCTGACACTCTATATAGTATATCACTGCCAAGGCACTTTGGGACAGCTTTAATTGCTAAAAAGGGATTTTACCTATCCTGAACCTAAATAAAACTCATTCTGTCCTCCAGAGTTAAGCAGAAAAAGTCTAATGCATGTTCCATAGGATAGCTTGTGCTGAGGCCTCTAGAGATAGTGTTCTATGCTCTGTTTTTGGTTTCTAAGCAACTTGCAACAGAATAGCTCCAGTTGTCTCCAGGGATAAATATTGAACTCTAGACTGAATTTTAATTAAGTTTTATGTAATAATTTTTTACTAGAGAGAGCCTTAACTTGATTGTTTGACTCCAAAAGGATAAACATTTATGCTTTAAATGAATGACATTTAAAGTTTGTAGGGACCTTCAAGATCACTGGTCTAACTCCCTTCATTTGTAAGATCAGATAAGTTGTATGAACTTCCTAAGGTCACACTATGAAGTAGGACAGAAGGGGATTTAGACTTGGTTCACTGAATTAGAAGACAGTGAGATACAGTAGTGGAAAGCGGACTGGATTTGTAGTGTGGGTGGAGAAGTTAGGTCTGGTTTCACTAATTACTACCTGTGTGACCTTAGGGAAGTCAGCTTCTCATGGCCTCAGTTTCTTTTTTTTTCTTTTTTTCTTTTTTTTTTTATTAAAGCTTTTTATTTGTATAACATATATATGGGTAGTTTCCCAACATTGATCTTTACAAAGGTTTCCATTACAAATTTTACCCCCAGTCCCCTCCCTTCCCCTAGATGGCAGGAAGTCCACTACATGTTAATAATGTTGAAATGCTTGAGAAGTTATGCAAGAAAAATCCTATCTACAAGAAAAAAAAAGAATCAGAGAAAGGCAACACAATGCAAGCAAATGTCAATAGAGATCATGAAAATGTTACGTTGTGGTCCATATTTCATATACCTCTCTCTGGGTGTATATGGTTTTCTTCAGTGAACAATTGGAACTGGTTTGAGACAATTCTTTGCTGCAGAGAGCCATGTCCATCAGAATTGATCATCATGTAATACTGTTGTTGCTGTGTATGATGATCTCCTGGTTCTGCTCGTTTCACTCAGCATCAGTTCATGCAAGTCCCTCCAGGCCTCTCTGAAATCATCCTGCTGGTCGTTTCTTACAGAGCAATAATATTCCATAACATTCATATACCATGGCCTCAGTTTCTCAACTGTAAGATGAGGGGGAGGGTGGACTAAATGACTTCTAAAGTTCCAGTTTAAACCTATATTGTTGTTTGTCCTTCGTTCTGGAAGAGGACCATACATAAAGGAGGTGATGCTGTGACATGCAAGGAAATTGGATATAAATAAGGGAAGACTGTGCCTCACTTTCCCCACCAGAGCCATTTGGGTCCAATGGCCAGTGTAGATCAAGATTTGTCCTGGATGAAATGGTAGATCTTGGCCTTTTAAAGCTAAGATCTTTAATGAGTCTCAGTTTGACTGAGGACCCATTCAATAATTAAGGTAAGGCTAGATAGAAATTGAGGCAAAAAATCTCCACTTTCATCTAGTAAAAAAATTAAAATTAGCACTTATATAGTACTTTAAGGTTTGCAAAGTGCTTTACAAACATTACAAACATTATTTCTATTTCACAGATGAGAAAACTAAGGTAAAGACAAAAGTTAAATGACTTGTTCAAGGTGACATGGCTAATCAGTGTCTTAGGTTGAATTTGAATTCAGGTTTTCTAATTTCACATCTACTGCTCTATCCACTGGACTGCTGTCTAACTGCCTATGACCTAGCATCTTAGAGCTTCAGGTCTTTTCATTCCCATGCTAGTTGCCTAGATTATTGCAACAATCTCTTAAGTATTGTCACTACCAAGACCCAACAATCAATGACTAAATCTTCTAATACTCTGGGAAGTCCATGTCAATAAAATGAATCAAAAATTATTTATTAAATGTCTACAATGTGCCAGTCACTCATAAAAGAAATAAAGAATTAAATAATCCCTCCTTTAAAAAGAGCTTAAATTCTTACAAAGATTTGGAAAAATCTAATAGGGAAATAAGTGCATGTAAAAATAATAGATACAGCATAAATATAAAATAAAGATGAACTATATACAAAGAAGTTAAATAGAAGGTAGTTTTGGTGGGAAGATCAAGAAATTCATACAGAAGATGGTACATGAGTTGCATCCTAACAGAAGAGACTCTGTGGGATAGAGGTTAGGAGAGAGTATCTTTCAAAATCGAAGATGGTCAATGGAAAGCATAAAATGAGATAGTGGATAAACTGAGACTAGAAGTCAGATCCTCTTTAAATCCATGACATTGTACTACCTTTTGTTGAGCTAGATAGCACATATGTTCACCCCAAAGGATTATGCTTTTCACCTTAGAATGGGAGAAAATTTGGTTTTCCAGAGGTTTGAGGTGGAAATATAAAAGCTCTCTGTGTTCCTTCATGGCCAGCACATTGCTCAGTTCCTTAAATATAAGTAAATCCCCAGGAATCACTGATAGATGAGAATAATGTTTCAATGGTCAAAATTTCTTAGAACATCTTACTGGGATCTCTCCTTGGTACTTAACTTGCTGTCCCTTCTGTCATAGTTAAACTTTTGTATTGGATCTTTTTCTCCATTAGTTTGTATAATCCTTAAGGGTAAGGACTGTGGCCTCTGTTCTTGTTTCACCTGCATCCAAACACAATACTTTGTTATATAGTTCTGAAATGGAAAACTTTTCTCATATTTAAGCCATTAAAGTTTTGACTCCTCAAATCTATACATACAACAATTTGAAGACAGATTCTCCTAAGCCATCATTTCTCAAGCTTTAATCTCAGCACTCTCTTACACCCTAAAAAAATATTGAGGACACCAAACAGCTTTAATTTATGAGTTATAGCTATTGATATTTACCACATCAGAAATTAAAGCTTATAAAATTTAAAAATATTTATTTATTGGTTCATTTAAAATAATATTTAAACCATATATGCTGATGTAAACAATAAATTGTTAGGAAAACATTGTATTTTCTAAAATAAAAATAATTTAGTAAGAAGAATATTATTATTTTATATTTTTACAAATCTTTTTAATGTCTGCCTTAAGAGAATTCAGCTATTTGCTTCTGAATTGTTTTGATTAAAATATATAAAGAATATCTTCACACAGTTAGAAAAGGGAAGAGAATATTTTAAGAGACAAGTAATGTTTTAGCATTATTGGAAAATAGTTTTGATCTTGAAGGCCCCTGAAAGGATAACAGAGACTCTTAAGAGTCATTGGACCAAACTTTGGGAACAAGCCAATTATGTAAAACTTTAAGCTAATGCATTTTTGTTTCATTGTGTCTCCATTTAGTTTTGATCCTAGACATTGAATTCTTGGCAATAATTTGACTTTTCTAATTGGCCAACTCTCCATCTATACTTTGCTTATTAATAACAGCCACAATTCAGCTAAAAATCTAAAAGGGAATTCCATTCCTCTTAAAGGGGAGATAGACATTTTGATGCCCACCTCATAGGTGGAAGAACCAAGGTTCTTTTTTTTTTGTTTGAGTGATAAAGGCAAAAAATTAAAAAAAATTGTTTATTAAAGCTTTTTATTTACAGAACATATGAGTAATTTTTCCACATTGACCTTTGCAAAATTTTGTTTCAAATTTTTTCCTTTCCCCCCATTCCCTCCCCTAAATATGTTAAAATATATGATAAATCCAATATATGTATACATATCTACACAGTTATCTTGCTGCACAAGAAAAATCAGATCTAGAAAGAGAAAAAAGAACAACCTAAGAAGGAAAACAAAATGCAAGCAAACATTCACAGAAAGCATTAAAATGCTATGTTGTGGTCCACACTCAGTTCCCACAGGCCTCTCTTTGGATGTATATGACTTTTTTTTATAGCTGAACCGTAGGAACTGGTTTAAATAACCTCATTGTTGAAGAGAACCATCTCCATAAGAATTGATCATCATATAGTCTTGTTGTTGCCATGTACAATGATCTCCTGATTCTGCTGATTTCACTTAGCATCAGTTCATTCAAGTCTTTACAGGCCTCTCTGAAATCATCTTGTTGGTTGTTTCTTACAGAACAATAATATTCCATGACATTCTTATACCATAATTTATTCAGCCACTCTCCAATTGATGGGCATCCATTCATTTTCCAGTTTCTAGCCACTACAAAAAGGGCTGCCACAAACATTTTTGCACATGTGGGTCCCTTTCCCTCCTTTAAGATCTCTTTGGGATATAGGTCCAGTAGAAACACTGCTGAGTCAAAGGGTATGCACAGTTTGACAACTTTTTGAGCATAGCTCCAAATTGCTCTCCAGAATGGTTGGATCCGTTCACAGTTCCACCAACAATGTATTAGTGTCCCAGTTTTCCCACATCCCATCCATTTGTCATTATCTTTTCCTGTCATCTTAGCCAATCTGACAGGTATGTAGTGGTACCTCAGAGTTGAGAAGGCCAAGGTTCTAACTAGGAAATACTATGCCAGTTCAGTAAAGTTAATTTTATGTGTCTTTGGATTGTAGATTTTTCTCTTTTTCTTTAGATTATCTGTAAAATGAGGACATTTAACTACATCGCCTCTGAAGTTCCTCACAGCTCTAAATTTATGATTTCTCCTTCATCTTATGTTCTTCAAACCAGTTATATATATATATGTGCTGTTATTTCTAGGAATTTAAGGGGAATATATAAGAATATCCTTACTAGTTCAGAGTGATGAAATAAGTGCTCTCGAATGGGGTCATCCAACTAATAAGTATTTAAATTCCAACACGGAAGTTGTTTTTGCATTACACTAAGTTGAGGGAACTTGTTTGGGAACAGATACCTAGGAAGGAGTGTTTGAGAGAGCAAATTTTTCACTGGGAAGTGGGAGACCTTAAAGAAAGCAACAGTGACAGAGCACCAGGCCTGGAGTCAGGAAGGCCTGGATTCACTTACTAGCCATGTGCCCCAAGATTGATTTAACCCTGTTTGCCTCAGTTTCCTCATCTGTTAAAATGAGCTGATGAAGAAAATGGTGAGTCACACTAGTATCTTTGCCAAGAAAACTCCAAATGAAGTCATGAAGAGTCAATTGGACATGACTGAAAAGACTGAGTAACAACAAAGAACAACTTTATCTTTGAGCCATCTATTATTTATTGTACATTATATATATGCATATATACATATGTACATGTGTGTGTATATATATTATATGTATGTATGTATGTATATGTGTTTTATGACTTTACTGTCCCTTGAAAAAACAGTGCCTGCAAAGACTCATAATATAGAAGAGAGTGGAGAACCAGAGATCTCCAAATCTGGCTCCCCACTCCCACTTCCAGATCACTAGCCAGTATATTCAGGCTTCCTGGTCTTTGGCTATTGACTTAATCTTGTTCTACTGGAATAGTCACCTTCAAGCTTAATATTTAAACAAATGTTCAATATTTAAACTGTTCTAGGGCAGAGATCTACCATATTCTCCCACAGGGTTAAATAAAAAAGAACTATGAGATTGTTCCATTTAAAAAAAAGTTTACTTGTTAGCTGTGGAGGAATCTCTAGTGCTAAACATACAAAGCAATGATACCATTAGTCACCAACTAGGCAATGATACCATTAGTCACAAAGGTAGATAGCCAACAGACAGGGAGCAGCATGTCCTGAGTTACAACATACTCTTGGTTTTCATGACCTGGCACTTTTTTCATCTCTTACCTGGCATGGGACCTTTAGAACATATTGAGTAATCAAAATTCCTCCTCCCTGTTCAGTAAAACCATTTATGTGGCCTGTTGGTAATTACCAAGACTCTTCCTTCTCTTTTCTTGTAAATCTAGGGCTAGTAGGAACTTCAGAGGACATTTAGTTTAATCTTTTATTTTGCCAGTGAGAATACTGATGTTCAAGGAGAGCTACTCTGTGAACCAACTTGGCATCAGGTCTTAATGATTCTTCCTTCAAAACATAGCTCACTTATTTCTTTCTCCACATTTTTACTGTTACTACCATTGTATAGGTTCCTATGACCTCACTCACACCTGGATTACTATAATATTCTCTCTAATTCTATTTTCCTTGAATTTCTCATTCTTTCTACATGCTGTTATTATGGTAATTTTTCTAAAATATCAATTTCATACTGTTTTAGCTCTCCTCAGGAATCTGTTGGTTCCCCATTGTCAACCAGATCAAATGAGATAATATATGGAATGGATTGTTCAACTTAAAGCTCTATGTAAACTTTTATTGTTGTTATTATAGAGTCTAAAATCTTTAGTTTGACATTGAAGGCTCTTCACATTATGGTCATATCATATCTATCTTCTTGTTTTGTCTCACCCCTCCCCAATGGATACTCTTTTTTTCCAGTTAAGTCTGTTTTCATGAATGAACAATGTTTTCTACTTGCATGAACTGACTGACACTTAAAATTATCATGCTTCAGTCCTCCAGTGGATCTCTGCCCTTACCAGTGCAGGTATTACCTCTAAATCACAAATTATCCATGTCTTCCCATCCTGTACTATTCCTATCCATGTCTTCCCATTAGGTTATCACAGTCTGCTTAATGTGGGGGACTTGTTGTTCTCTTGACATTGCAAGGATCTCAACAGGGCACTTTAATTGTTCGTCATTCCTTGTTTAACAATTTTTCCCCTTTTTTATTCTAGTAGAAGTATGGTAGGATTATAGGAGCTGTAGTCCTATACCATATTGTATTCTGTTCTGTCAGATTCAGTTCTAGAGAACCCCTTCGTTCAGGGGGATTGGGTTCTCCATTCTTACACTTATTGGGTTGATGACAAATCCCCATCCTTAGGATCCTTAGGACCCTGATTATTATAGTAAAAGTTGTGGTTTATAAATGCAGAAAAGGGATAGTAAAAAGGTACTCAGGGAACAAACATGAATCATGTATGGGAAAGGTAGACAAACATTAAGCATAAAAAGAAAGAATCACAGTGTGCATTAACAGAATGATTTAAACAAAATTCAATAACATTACTGTTATAGTTTGCTGAGAGCTCACTATAGTTAAGTGTCATCAAGACATAAAACAATTTAAAAGGCTGCTAATTAGTCACTTTATATTTTACCTTGGTTGGGCACTATTTGATCAACTCTTCTGGTAAAACAGACCAAACCATTCTCTTGTCAGTGGTCATTTTTTTCCTAAGGGCATTGGAGTAGTTGTCACCTTTTTCTCTTTTCTCTGGCCCAAACAATGATCCATAACTCCATTGGATGCTATTGCTGTCATCTTGCTAGAGAATGAAAGATCCTGAGAACTCAAGGTCAATAGTTACTCTGTGAATAATCACAAAAAGACACAGGCCCTCAGAGGCTCTCAGCAAAATTTATTTGGCTAAATTCCCTGCCATTAGCTGCCATATGGGCTGGAACACCATGATACCAGGATGGTATTTATCCCTTTACTGGAGTCACATCTTGCCATCTGGAAAAGCATAGGCCTGCTAGAAATTGTCTATTCTTACCCTGCATCATGTTGCTATCACACAGTTGTGAGGGTGGGCTGATGACCACTGGATCAATCAAGATCTCTTGCATTATATCAAAACATCAAGTTCTTTCTGCAGTGGGTCACCACATGGATATATAAGCAGGTTTGTCCCAAATTTCAGTATGATTGTCTAGTACCAGGCAGGGACAGATATGTGGACCAAGAAGTAGTCTCTCTAGGACAATTCACCCATAGTATATGATTATTGTGAGCCTGAGGAACATAATAAACATGAATATTTACCATACAAAGAAAAACAGGAAAAGAACACTACATATGAAATTCAATCTCTATAATGTTCAAATTATTTTTTTGAAAAATATATTTCAAATTTAACATGACAGTTTTCATACTGCCATGCCTGTCATCTCAGCTTCTTAAATTTGTGCTCTATATATTTCTTTTAAAAAGATTCATTGGGGGGCAGCTAGGTGGTGCAGTGGTTAGAGCACCAGCCCTGAAGTCAGGAGGACCTGAGTTCAAATCTGGTCTCAGACACTTAACATTCCCTAGCTGCGTGACCCTGGGCAAGTCACTTAACCCCAATTGCCTCAGCAAAAAGCAAAAAAACCAAAAAAATAAAAAATAAAAAATGATTCATTGATTTCTTAATTCTGACTATTTTCTTTCTTTTTTGGTGTCATTATCACCATATATCCCAATTTCTTCCTTTTTTATTTTTTGTTGAGGCAATTGGGGTTTAAGTGACTTGCCCAGGGTCACACAGCTAGGAAGTGTTAAGTGTCAGACCAGATTTGAACTCAGTACTTCCTGACCTCAGAGCTGGTGCTCTATCCATGGTGCCAACTAGCTGCCCCTATATATCCCTATTTGCATAACAACCATATGTATGTTTTCCATTATAACAAATAAATATAGGCAAACAAAACATATAAACACATTAGCCATGCTTGAAAATGTATGGTTCACTCTGCCTTTTTAGGACATTACTTCCCTCAAGAGATGTACCTCTCTCTCTCTCTCTCTCTCTCTTGCTCTTTCTCTCTTTTCTTTTCCTTCCTTCCTTCCTTCCTTCCTTCCTTCCTTCCTTCCTTCCTTC
>JAJPUD010001184.1:297624-320471 GCA_023553655.1 Myrmecobius fasciatus | reverse complement strand
CTTCCTTCCTTCCTTCCTTCCTTCCTTCCTTCCTTCCTTCCTTCCTTTCTTCCTTCCTTCCTTCAGTATTACAGCTCTTCTTCCACTCCCACCATCATAGAGCATTACCCTTATAAGAAGTACCATCACATTAATCAATTAACATTAATTAAGTGCATACTAGGTATCATATATTGTGTTTACTATTGATGATACAAAGAGAGTCTTGACAATTCCTTTTTTCAAGAAGCTTACAATGGAATGGGGGAGACAACATGCAAATAAACATAAATGCAAGTTTTATACAAGATAAATAGAAAATAAGAGGGATTAAGGAAGAAACTAGAACTTTTAATTAGTCAGACAAAACAAACCAACACAGTGGCTGTGTTTGAAAATGGAAGCCATATTCTGTGATTGTTTTCCATCACAGGAAAATTTTGTATAAATGTTTTTGTTCATATGGAACCTCTTTTGTTCTTGTATTAAGTACAAGGATATATACAGTGACTTTTGCTTAATATAATTCCAAATTGCTTTCCAGAATAGTTGAACCAATCCAGTTTTGCCAACAGTCATTAACATACTTGTCTTCCTACAGCAGTTAGGTGATACAGTAGATAGAATAGTAGGCCTAAAGTTAGGAAAACACATCTTGCTGAGTTCAAATATGGCCTCAGACACTAACTGTGTGATCCTGGACAGATCACGTAACCTTGTTTGCCTCAAGTTTTCTCATCTATAAAATGAGTTGGAGAAGAAAGTGACAAACCATGTCAGTATCTTGATAAGAAAACCCCAAATAGGATCATGAAGAGTTAGACTCAATTAAACAACTAATGGTCAGATCTGTATTTTAGAAAAATCACCTTAGTGATTAATTTGAATCTGTAGGGAGTAGGGAGATACTTGAAGTAGGGAGACTCATTTTAGTAATAAGAGAGGTGATAGGTGATCAGGGCTTGATATTAAGTGGAAGCTGTGTGAGTGGAGAGAGGCAGGCTCATGTTAGCAACACAGTGAAGGTAGAAAATGAGAAGATTTGATAACAAAAATAAGATGAAGACTTCTTTAGCTGGAGTTTAAAGTTATCTATCTCTGATTTGGCTTCAAACAACCTTTGTGGGTTTCCCTCCAAAACCTCCTCCCCTTAGTGAAATTTATTTCAATCAAATTAGACTAAGACTTTTGGCACCTCTGTATTTGTGTAGGTGATGCCCATCCCTGGAACAAACTCCTTTCTCTCCACTGTTTAAATCTGTTCCCAATCTAGGTCCAACAAATGGTCTTACCTCTTCCAGGAAACCTCCCTGATCCCCCATCAGTGGAAAGTGACCTCTTCTTTCTCAGATTTTCTTAGAGTACCTTTTCTTGATCTTTCCTTGGATTTTCTTAACACATTACCATGTTTTACATTTATGTCCCTATTATATCTTCATTTTTTCTAAGATAAGATCATAAGCTCATTGGAGGCAGGGACTGTGTTTTAAAGATTCATAGACCTAGAGGAATGGGACCTCAAGAGGCCATCCAGACCAACCTGCCCATTTAACAGATGAGAAAACTGAAGTACAGAGGAGTCAAGTAAATTGTTCAACATCACATAGCTAAAAAGTGTCAGAAGTATGACTCAGATTCAGGCCCTGTGGCTGCAAGTTTAGTACAATTTCCAGTTTAATTTCTATATTTTCATTGTTAGCATAGTACATGGCATAAAACAGGCAGAATAATAAATGCTGGTGAAGTTGATGAAATTTTGATTTTTCACTAGTTCACATGAAAACAGCACCCTTTGGGCCTAACAGAATTTGAAGTCTTTGTTGGTACCATCTTGCCCTTGCAATTGTTAACAGCCAGAGAATCTGAGGTTCCTCTGTATTATGGCTAAACTCTGATGAGCTGGCACATATTTAGGACAAATATCAAAGCTTCCTCAATTTCAATGAAGTTTGATTAGATATGCAAACATCCCCTAATGAGGATATCATCCATTAAGCAAGCCACTAATATAATGATCAAAACATAATCTAATTTCATGATGGCTATCAGCCAGCTAATTAGCTAGTGCTAATTAGCTTGATAATGACATGTCTCAGCAGACATTGGACTGAGCCTTCTTTTATGAGCAGTATCAGATATATGAATCCTTCACTCAGCAAAAATCTTCATTTTTCTAGTCAAAGCATTCTGTAAATAATAATAATAGTTGACATTTCTTTAGGACTTTAACATCTTCAAAGCACTTTATATCGTCTCATTTCAATCTTGTGGCAATCTAGTCAGGTAAGTTCTACATCTGTAAGTATTATTTATCCAGTTTTAAAGTGTCAACAACAAGCATTTAAGTGGAAAACAAGGAAAAATAATTTTAAAAACCCCAAATATATAATTCCTGCCCTCAAGGAATGTACAATTAATGAGAATGTCAGCTTGCAAACAACTAAGTACAGTACATGGAAGATGTATACAAGGCTGGGAAGGATCTGGATAGTTCTCTTGTTTTGAAAGTTTTGAAAGAAGTCAGAAAATTTAAGAGGTGTTGATAAGGAGAGAGAACCTTCCAGGCAATGGGAAACAGTTCTTATGCACAGAATTAAAAGATGAAGGCCGATATTTTTGGATCATAAAGTATGTAGAGGATAGTCAAGTACAAGAAGAACTGGAATGTTAGGAAGGGATTCTGTAGTGAAGGACTTTATAAACTGAAAGAATTTATATTTCATTCTAGAGATAATAGAGTCACTATAGTTTATTCTAATTTGCCACTCTAAGCACGAATATTAGCCTCTGTATATCTCAGTTTCTTCATCTTTTCCAGGATTGTTGCAAAGATCAAATGAGATAATAATTGCAAAGTACTTAATACAGAACCTGGCACATAGTAAGTTCTATATCAAAGATAGCCATTATTATTAGCAATTAAGTGGTACAATAGATAGAGTGCTAGACTTGGAGTTGAGAAGAGTTCAAATTTTATCTCAGATACTGGTGATATAACTATTGATTGCCTCTGTTTTTTCAATTGTAAAACAGGTATAATAACAGCACCCACCTTACAGGGGTGTTGTGAGGATCCAACAAGAGAATATTTGTAAAGATGTCAGCACAGTGCCTGGCATATAGCAGGTGTTAATAAATGCTTATTTCCTTCCTTCCTGATCCCAGGTCCCATAGTCTTTCATTTTTACCACATTGACCCTGCTCAGTAAAAATTATAAAACTGTTTCTGTGTGAAAAGAGGACAATAATTTCAAATGATGGAAAACTGGGGGCAAAAAGAAAAGTAATTGTCTTGAATTCAAGGTTAGAGAGGAAGTTCATGGTATTCGGGTTAGAGAAAAACCAGCCTTGAGTAAGGGTTCAATTGCCTTCTTTGACGCTCACTGGCTATGGGACCCTGTATATTAACCTTCAGTTACCCTTCCTCTCAAAAAACGCTTTGAGACTCTCAATGCAGAGTCATAGATTTGCTTTGGTGGAGGGAATTTCCTTACTGGAAGTTCTCTTCATGAATGAAATCTCAATTCCAGAATAAGCCTGGAAAATTCAGATCAAACAAACAAAAAACCCCAACCAGACAAAAATGAAACCTAAATGAAACCAAAGTTAGAAATGTGAAAACTATTGAGGCAGGCAAAACATTTAGCCAAAGCTCCTAAAATTTTGGTTTTCTTTCTGGTATAATAGTGATTCAGTCCTGGTTGTTCCCCTGACCGTAAAAACTGGCTGGGATTTAGAAAGAAGCCAGTCCCATACTGCTAGAATTTATGGTGTTTCATTCATTTCCCTTTTCAGCATTCTAATCTTTGAATACAATATCAAACTATTGTTAATTTTTTGAACATTAACTTAAGAGGAAGTTTAGCACGGTCTGCTGGACTTGGTGTCTGGGAAAACCTAAGCTCAAATCCCAGCACCTCACAAAGTTGTGTAACTGAGTGAGTCAGCTTCCTCATCTATAGTATGGGAATAATAATACCTCTTGTACCTTCCCCATGAGTTTATTGTGAGGTTCAAATGAGATAATTAAGGCTTCATGTTGCAAACCTTTAAAATGTCCTATAAAAATCAGATATTATTCCAATGAAATATTAATATCTTGCTAGAAAGTTAAAAACAAAACTGGCAAAAAGAATTACAGAATCAGTGTTTTTTTTCTTTTTTTTTCTTTTTTTTCCCTTTTCTTTTTTTTTATTAAAGCTTTTTATTTGCATAACATATGTATGGGTAGTTCCTCAGCATTGATCTTTACAGAGCTTTTCATTACAAATTTTACCCCCAGTCCCCTCCCTTCCCCTAGATGGAAGGAAGTCCACTACATGTTAATAATGTTAAAATACTTGACAAGTTGTTGTGCAAGAAAAATCCTATATACAAGAAAAAAAAATTAGAGAAAGGAAACACAATGCAAGCAAATATCAATAGAGAGCCTGAAAATGTTATGTTGTGGTCCACATTTCACATCCCTCTCTCTGGGTGTATATGGCTTTCTTCACTGAACAATTGGAACTGGTTTGAGACATTACTTTCTTGCAGAGAGCCATGTCCATCAGAGTTGATCATCATGTAATATTGTTGTTGCCGTGTATCATGATCTCCTGGTTCTGCTCGTTTCACTCAGCATTAGTTCATATAAGTCTCTCTCCAGGCCTCTCAGCATCAGTTCATACAAGTCTCTCCAGGCCTCCAGAATCAGTGTTTCAAATTTTTTTTTTTCTGCCTTGAGTCTTGTATCTAAGGACCAATATGCTGATCCCTCTCCAAAGACAGTTTAATTTAAAAATTGAAATCAATAGGAATGTATAAAGCCTTTTCCCAATTTTACTCCAATGTATATATGCCTACACTGATGACCCATTACTTTTCCTAACATACTCAGATGGATCTATTGGCTGTTCACAACATTTCATCTCCTGTCTTTCAGCACTGGTCTGGGAATGCTTTCCATCTTTCTCTCAGTCTCTTGGAACCTCTTTTATAACAACAGTCTTGTCCAGCTCTTTGTGACCTGGTTTGTAGTTTTCTTGGCAAAGATACTGGAGTAGTTTACCATTTCCTTCTCCAGCTCATTTTACAGATGAGGAAATGGAGGCAGACAGTATTAAATGATTCCCCCAAGGTTACATGGCAAGTTAGAATCTGAGGCTAGATTTCAACTTTCAACATGTCTTCCTGATTCCAGGCCCAGTGCTCTATCTATTTTATGGCTCAGCTTAGGAATTACATGCTAGAAGAAGCCTTAATTTGAGTGTTAAATTTATTTTAATAAGTGCTTACATCATTTCCCCAAGTAGAACGTAAACTCATTATTGACTGATTGATTTTTTTGTCTTTATCTTCTCAGTACCTAGAATAGTGCTACGTACATAGATGTATAAATCCTTTTTGAATTGATTCAAATTGAAAATAGAAATTCATTTTTTAAAAATTTTTGTTTATAAGAAGCAATAATATGAGCAGTGGCTAGAATGCCAGCCTCAGAACCAGGAAAAATTGAATTTAAATAAGGGTATGATAGAACCAGTTTGGGAATGCGAATTGTGAAATTTTTAGTGGGAATATTTATAGCTCCATATTTGGCAAACTAACAATCAGGAGCTTGATTTATTGTTTTGTTTATTGTCTAGACTTAAAGTATTAAACTGCAGATTAAACTGAAAAGTTTGCATTACAGTTTTCTTAGAATAGTCCTAGTTAATTATTGACCAGCATACTCCTGGCTCAGGCTCCATTTCTGGCACATATTGGCTATATATAGGACTGATTCTGAGTAAGTCATTCAAGAAAGTCTCTAACTTTCAGAAATGGTGATGACTTGCATAGATAGAGACATTTCCTCATTTGAAAGTTCCAATGGGAATGAAATTCTAGGTCCAGTCTTTCCCTTATTTATTTATAATGCATTGTTTGAAAGGCATTGGTTCAGAGGTTAAAAAAAAGTACTTCCATTGGGAGTTGAAAACCCTTGGTCCTAAACCCTGTCTTCTTCACCTGTTTTTGGTTGGGTAATCTTGAGTCAGTCAGTTCTGATCCTTTTTCTTCATTTGTAAAATAGAGCTTCATAGTATGTGCTCAGTCTTTCTCACATGTTAGTGAGAATCCATCAAGATAATTTGAGTGTCTTTTGAATGATTTTGAATTAAACAACAATGTGAGATTATTTTAGGGAGGTGTTTAGCACCTGTGGTGTGAAGGCTTGCTGAGTTTTTTTCAGGTCTGCTTATCCATCAAGGCATCTACTTGGCACTTTAGGAAGCTGTAGCTGTGGCTACACTAGGTAAATTGTCTTGTGCAATGTGCTAAGCCAGGTTGAAGGTAACTAATAGGCCAGAATCCCTTTGGTGAGTTAGCAAGGTGTTGAAGCAATCATGTGAAGATTTTCCTCATCGGAATGAATGAATAAGAACAATTTGTTCTGGTGGCCAGGAAAGTTGCTGAGATAGTGCTATGTATGATATACTTAGCCTGATCATACATCAAAGCTGCCAAGGTCATCCCCTTCTTTTGTCCTGCCACTGGACTTGGATGACTCTGGAAGAGAGAAGGAAGCTAGGTTTTGTGCAACTCTCATTTAAATCCAATTCATGGGCAAGTCAAGACATCACTCTCATGATGTCATTGGTCCTCTTCAAAAATAAAGGATAAACCATATTATTATAGATGAAGGGATAAAAGCAAAGAGATCAACTGATCCCAAAGCTCCAAATAGTAGTGGAAAATAGAGCCAAGATTTTAAGCCTGATCAAACCCCTTGTCTTTTTTTTTAATGACCATATTTAAGATTGAAAAAGAAAGTCCTTAATATTGAGGTCATAACATATGCTGGGCATATACATTAAGCACTTCAACCCTCCCCTCTCTGTCTTCCAGTAATTACAGCTAAGGAGACATAAGAAAGTAAAACTTAGGGCTGGGATGAGATCTGCCCTTTAGAGCTATGTTTTGTACTAACTGGGCAGCTAAGTGGCATAATGGATGTGCTGAGCTTTAAGGTTTATAACGTGCTATATGTATTCTTATCTCATTTGAACATTACAACAATCCTGTGAAGTAGGTACTATAAATATCCTCATTTTACAAATTACAGAACCTAGGTGGAGACAGATTAGGTGACTTGCCCAGTATCACACAGCTACTAAATGTATGGGACAGGAATAGAACTCAGGTTTTCCTTATTTCATGTGCAGCATTTTATCTACTGTCCTCTAGATGCCTCAAAATAATTTCATTTAGTGCATGAAATTGAAAAGCATGTCTGTATTTTCTGTCTCGAGATAAAATAATCCATGAATCTATGAGGAGAGTATGATTGACAGGATTGTATTGTAGAAAGAACTCTGCTCTGAGACCTAGATTCAAATCCTGACTGTAATTTAATATGTTTAATGTTGGGCATGTTAACTTGTTTCTTGGTTTCCTTATCTGTAAAATGAGAGGATTGAATTAGATGGCTGCTCAAGATTTTTCCAGCCCTAAATCTGTGATCCTATCCTATTTACTGCCAACAAAATCTGGGGTCGCAGAAAGTTGAACTTGAATGAAAAATGACTAAACAATGAACAACAACCAAAAGTAGCTCTGGACGTGATTCTAGCACTGGCTTGTTTGGTGGTTTGTTTAAATGTAACTAGAAAAAGAATCTGTTTCTCAGTTCATTCCTTTGGATGAAGGCCAGTCAGGTGGCTTTGCCAGCTCAGTCCAAGTACGTCCCTCCAATGTCATGTGATGGGGGAATTAGGAAGCATTTTAAAGGAAGAGACTAGAATTAATTTCTTGACAGAAAAGCTGGATCTTCCGGGAACAGTGAAGCATTACAAAAGTTATGTCAAGGACCTGAAACTAACAGGAATAGAAGTAAGTAGGAGTTTCTTCTGCTTTCTAATTTCATCTTTTAGAAAAATAACAAGCAATTTACTACTTTCCTATTTGGATAGCAGATTAAAAAATGATTGGATTGCTTTATTCTGAGGAAAATAAATTTTTTTTTTTTGGATTTCAGGATGTAGAAATTAAAGGATTTTGAAAATCTTATTTAGATTGAAAACTATTTTGCACTTAATATAAGATAGAGCACAGTATTTATTTTTTTCCTTTCCTTTTATTTTATCCCTCAATAGTATTTTATTTTTTCCCCCAATTACATGTAAACATAGTTTTCAACATTCACTTTTATAAGATTTTGAGTTTCAAATTTTTTTCTCCCTGCTTTCTTTCCTGTCTCCCTTCTCTCCAAGGCAGGAAACAATCTAATATAGTCATATTAAATATTATAGTCATTAAATATATTTTGACATTAGTCATATTATGAAAGAAAATTAGGAACAAAAGGGAAAAAACCACAAGAAAGTGAAAATGGTGTGCTTAAATTTGTATTCAAACTCCATGGTTCTTTCTCTGAATATGGCTAGCATTTTCCATCATTAGTCTTTTTGAATTGTCATGGAGCATTGTATTGCTGAGAAGAGCTGTCTATCATAGTTGATCATTTCACAGCCTTTACTAAATGGAATTTAAACATGCATTAATAAACTACATTTCATAGGAATAACAGTAACTGTAGGCTCAGAGTAAATATTAGAAGAGTTCAAAAGTGGGATGGATGTTTGGAGAAGGTAGTATATTTTTGCTCACTAGAGTGAAGATCGGATACCACTTTGTTGGATATGCTTACAGGGGATTCATGTTCAGGTAAGAATTGGAAGATTTCTGAGATCCCTTCTAAGTCTTGTGTTTTATGAATTTAAAGCCTTTTAAAAGAAAATCTAGATCTGAGATTTCATCCACATAGGAAACTTCCAAAATTATAAGGTCTACTGCTGATACTGAGCAAGACCTGGACTCTTAATTTTTCATCTTAGCTTGTTGCTTATGATATTGAGAAATTGTGATTTTTTTATGGTCACATGTATAGACTGTGTGTGTGTGTGTGTGTGTGTGTGTGTGTAAGTGTATGTAGTATGAAAGAGAAAGAGACAGAAGGAATAGAAAGAGGGACAGAAGGTTGGAGAGAAAAAAAGTAGGTAGATATGGAGATGGATGTGCTGGTAAAAAAGTATTTACAAGACTGAGGGCAGCATGACACTGGTGTAACAGTGGAGAGAATTCTGACCCTCAAGTCAAGATGATCTAAGTTCAAATCTAGACTGAGACACTTTCAAGTTGTGTGACTTTGGGCACTTAACTCTGTCTCAAAAAAATTCATCTGCAATATTAATATTTTCTCACTTGCTTTCTTAAGTCTAGACTTAAGAAAATAAACAAAACAATAAGGATACTTCTGTTAACATAAGAGGCAGACTTGAACGCAGACCTTCATGCTTCCATGCTTCCAACATTGGTTTCTATCTATATGTCAACTGCTATATGACAAAAGTGTCAGCACTGAAAACTACTTTGTATTTTTTACTTCAAAAGAACTCAGGAATAAATGAGTCATTTAATAAATGGAAAGAAAAATCACTAGGAATCAATTTGTTTACCTTCTAATAGATAGGTCTTCTGTATAAATTCAAAGGTATATGAGGGAGTTGGCAATATTAGTGATTCATGGTACTTTTCAGCATTATTTATTCATTTGTTTTTTATTGCTAACTTTTGTTTTCTTTCTTTAGAAAATTTAATTTCATTAAATATTTACTACTCACATGTAATTTTTTTAACATTCATTTAAAAATATTTTTTCTCCAAATTATATATTAAAACATTTTAAAGAACTTAAAAAAATGTTTTGAGCTCCAAATTCTCTCTCTCCCTCCCTGGAAAGGTTTAACATTCATTTAAAAAAATTTGAATTTCAGATTCTTCCTCAATTTCTTGTCCCTTCCCCACCTCTTGAGAAGACAAGCAACATGGTTATCAATTATACATGTGAAGTCATGCAAAGTATATTTTCATATTAACTATGTTGCAAAAAACCCCACACCCACAAAAACAAGAAGAATAACACCTCAAAAATATGCTTCAATCTGTACTGAGAGGTTATCAGTTCTCTTTCTGTGTGTAGATAGTATTATATATCATGGATTCTTCAAAATATTTCTCGATCATTGTCTTGATCAGAGTAGCTAAATCTTTCACAGTTGATTACAATATTGCTGTTACTGTGTATAGTATTCTTTTGTTTCTGCTCACTTTACTTTGTATGAGTTCATAGTGGTATTCCTAGATTTTTTTGAAAATATCTTGCTCATCATTTTTTATGACACAATATCACAATCATATACCATAGCTTATTCAACTATTCCCCAATTGATGGACATCTCAATTTCCAATTCTTTGCTACCATAAAAAGAGATGCTATATATATATGTATATATATATATTTTTTTACAATAGATTCCTCCCCCCCCACCTTTTTAAAAAATTTCTTTGGGATATACTATTAGGATATACTACTACTTCCTAGTAGTAGTGCTTCTGGGACAAAAAATTTGCAGTTTTATAATTCTTTGGGCATAGTTTTAAATCGTTTTCGGGAGTGTTAAGACTAGTTCATAACTCTATCAGCAGTGCATTAGTGTCCCAATTTTTCCACATCTCACCACACTCATTTTCTAAATAATTCTTCCTTCTCAGGGTGAGCTTTCCCTTGTAGGAAGGGTTAAAAGAGTAGAAAAAAGTTCATCTAGCTAAAAAAACCAGCCAGCTAACACACTGGCTGTATCTAATAGGATTTGTACATTTTCATATTCATAATGCCCCATTTCTGAAAATAAGGGATTCAAGGTGTGAAATTTTTTTGTGACTTCTCTTGGGTGGGACTCAGTAATTATGATTACTAAGTGTTCATTTTTAATTGTTGTTCTTATAATCATTGTACATTGTTTTCTCAGGGAATTTATTGGTACATTTCTTATTTTATCTGTGCTGACCCCAAGACAGAAATTGATCTTTTGTGAAATTGGAGTTCACGAGTATCTTTGTGCCTTTGCCATCAGTCCTGGCCAATGTCAGGAATGCATCTTGGTTCTAATGTTAGGTATTAATTTTTTTCTATTATTATTACTATTAAATGCTGTTAGTCTGCCTTGTTGCTTCTTGTGATTTGTGGGGAAGGTTTTGCATAATTGAGCCACTAATGACTTTAAATTATGGTCCCTGCTTCTATGGCTTAGATGTTCTAGTTGCTAGGAGTAGTTCATAAACTTGATTTGCAGTAATTGTCAGGAAATTATATGAAGCTTGGAACAATTCTCCCATAAATTACTTGCTTCTTTAAAAACTTGTTTATCTTTTAAAAGCCTCTTGGCAATATCTCAGGCTAATCTGGTCTTGAAGAGTTTTGTGTCTTTAGTTGCCTATAAACCAAACTGCTAAGTGTTTAAATAAAGGCAGGGTTTGGACTTAGCTGAATCAGAGAAGTTTATGGCTGTCCTGCAGCTGCTCACTCAGAGCAAGAAACTATTTTGCAGAGTATCTAGTCCAGACCTCCCATTTTTACAGATGAAGAAACTGAGGCTCAGGGAGGTTGTGATTTAAGACTACATAGATCTGAATATCTGGGGACTTTTCTTCTATACTCAGTTTCCATTCCCTAGGGTTAAAATCAGGCTCCCAAGATTGGAGGAAAATTGTTTCCCTTAACCACAAAGTAGAGATTATTGTAGTCACCTTCCCACATGGAAGATTTAAGTTAATTCAACAAACATTTATTAAGTTCCTATTATTGTTTTGAAGTACTGGGGGTACAAAGATCAGTAATATGATTAGTGCTGGAAGGGACCTTGGAAGTCATCTAGTTCAATGTTATCACCTTTCCAATTTTTAGAGAAGTAACTGAGGCCGAGGGAAGTCAAGTCATTTGTCCTAGATGCAGGTTCAGGGGTCAGGAAGACTGAGTTCAATCTCACCTTAGATACTTGCCAGCTGTGTGACACTGGGCAAATGACTTAATCTCTGATTACCTCAGTTTCCTCATCTGTAAAATGGAAATGATAATAATAGCATGTACCTCTCAGGATTATTGTGAAAATCACATGTGATAATATTAGTAAAGCTTTTAGCAGAATTGTCTATCACAGTGAGTTCTGTAAAAATGCTTATTCTTTTCCCTTCCCCCTGGTCTCAGGGCACAGAAGTAACAAGCAACAGATCTAGACTTTGAATGTAGGATCTAAGACTCTAAATAGATTACATTACTTTATCAAGCAACTCTCTATTTAGTTGTCCTCAAGGAGCTAATGGGAGAATATAATTTAGTAGATAAATAAGAAAATACGAAGAACTAGGGGGAATCTGGAAAGGCTTTAAAAAAATTTTTTTTCCTTGCTTTTTTGGAGGCAATCTAGGTTAAGTGACTTGCCTAGGATCACACAGCTAGTATTTGAAGTCAGATGTGAATTCAGGAATATGAATCTTTCTGACTCAAGGCCTAGCACTCTATCCATTGTCCCACTTAATTGCCCTAGTCCAGTAGTACTGATCTTCTATTTTATTTATTTATTTTGGTGAGGCAATTAAGGTTAAGTGACTTGCTCAAGTCACACAGCTAGTAAGTATTAAATGTCTGAGGCTGCATTTGAATTCAGGTCCTCTTGATTCCAGGACCTGAGCTCTATTCACTGTGCCATCTAGCTTTCCCCACAGCACACTCTTAATGCAGAAATTGCTTACTAATCTAGTTTCAATACAATTTTTTTTTCTTTAGAATATATTGACTTGGTAAATAAAATACATTTTTACAATCCCAAGTCTGGATCAGTTTTATTGGCATTTTGTCAGGGAGCTGAAATTGCTCTAGGTGTGGACAAGCTGCTTGCAAATCTGTATTTGGTAATTTAATTAGTAAAGACTTCCTCTCACAAATTGAACTATGGATCTGGAATAAAGTATTTGATTCCTGGGAGATCAATTTGATCCATTGTTACTTCTCGTTTCAACTCTCACTAGGTCCTTAATAGTCTTAGAGAAGAAAATCTCTGCAGTTTATGTAGCTGCTTTCACAAACTGAATTAAAGAAGCAGAAGGAGGAGATGGCCCAAGGGGAAGATGGGTAATAGCACGGTATAGCTGCAGATAAGTTTAGCAGCGGGTAATTTGGAGGTTTTAGACCTATCCCGAGGAGGACCTGGAAGCAGAGGAGAACGAGAATTTGTGTAAAGAACAATAGAAAATTCTAAGAGTAGGAGAGATATACCACATTTGCCAAGTTCTTACCAGTTTCATCACTTCCCAGCAAATAAAGGGAAAAGTGGAAGCAGTATCAAATTTATATTCTCAGACTCAAAGATCATTGCAGACAGCATTTGTAGCCATAAAATTCAAAGATGCTTGCTTCTTGGAAGTAAAACTATGCCAGATCTGGACAGCATATTAAATATACATGAACTTTCTGACAAAGGTCCATACAGCCAAAACTATGGTTTTTCCACTATTAATGTATGACTGTATGAGTTGAACTACGAGGAAAACGGAACACTATAGAATTGATGCTTTTGAATTGTGGTCAGAAGACTTTTCAAAGTTCTTTGGACTGTAAGGAGACAAAATCAGACAATACTTAAAGAAATTAATTCAGATTACTTGTTGGAAGGATATATACCAAAGTTGAAGCTTAAATACTTTGGCCACATAATGTGAAGACAGTACTCATTGAAAAGATTAATGTGGGGAAAGATTCAATGCAAAATGAAAAGGGGATAGCAGAGGATGAGATGGATAGATAATATCAAAGAAGCCATGAACATGAACTTGGACAGACTTCGAGAGATAGAAGGTCCTGCTATGGTTCATGGGATCATGAAGAGTTGAACATGGGTATGAACTAGGTATTGTGCTCAATACTGGGAATAGTGAGGGGGATGGTCATTGCCCTCAACAAGTTTTCATTCTAATGTGGAAAGATAATTCATAAAGTGGAGCTGGAAGGGCAGAGGGCGATATGGAGCTAGTGGCCTGGAAAGGGGTCTTGGTTCTTGGTAATATCAAGTAATAGCCTACCCAACAGAGTCCAGCATACTTCTTGGGACGTACTCCAAGTTTCTTTGGGGAAAAGATGTAGAATTAGGGAAGGCAGGAATACAAATGAGAAAAAGGGAGTTAATGGTCCACTTGTATATGATCCAAAGGTTACTCATGGGAGACATTAAGGACTGAAGAGAACAGTATAGGAGTATTCATTGAAAACTGTGGATACTGGCTTGAGTTACCTAAGTCTTTTTTAAAAATTATTATTAATACTTTTTATTTGCAAAACATATGTATGGGTAATTCCTAAACATTAACCCTTACAAAGCTTTCTGTTACAAATTTTTCCCCCCTACTCCCCACCCCTCCCCTAGATAGCAGGATATCCACTACATGATAATTATGTTAGAATACTTAAATCGAATATATGTATAGTTATTGCCACACATCATTTTTTTGTTCAGGAGAAATCGTATCTATAAGAGAGAATAATCTGATAAAGGAAATATAATACAAGCAAACATCAATAGAGAACATGAAAATGTTATGTTGTGGTCCACATTTTACATCCCTCTCTCTGGGTGTATATGGCCTTCTTCACTGAACAATTGTAATTGGTTTGAAGCATTTCATTGTTGAAGAGAGTCATGTCCATTAGAACTGATAGTCATATAGTACTATTGTTGCCGTGTACAACGATCTCCTGGTTCTGCTCATCTCACTCAGCATCAGTTCATGCAAATCTCTCCAGGCCTCTCTGAAATCATCCTGCTGGTCGTTTCTTACAGAGCAATAATATTCCATAACATTCATATACCATAATTTATTCAGCCACTCTCCAATTGATGGGCATCCATTCAGTTTCCAGTTTCTAGCCACCACAAAAAGGGCTGCCACAAACATTCTTGCACATGTGGGGCCCTTTCCTTCCTTTAAGATCTCTTTGGGATATAGGCCCAATAGAAACACTGCTGGGTCAAAGGGTATGCACAGTTTGATAACTTTTTGAACATAGCTCCAAATTGCTCTCCAGAATGGTTGGATCCGTTCACAGCTCCACCAACAATGCATCAGTGTCTCAGTCTTCCCACATCCCTTCCAACATTCATCATTATCTTTTCCTGTCAGAGTTACCTAAGTCTTGAAGATAGACAGGTATTGTAATGGATAGAGAGTTGGACTTTGAGCCAGGAAGACAGGTTGGACACTTAATTTGTAAACTTGGGCAAGTCACTTAAACTCTGTTTGCTTCATTTCCTCATCTGTGAAATATTACCATGGGGATAATAATAGCGCCTATCTTAGAGGGTTTTCATGAGGATCAAATCAGATATTTATAAAGCATTTTGTAAACTCATCTATGATTGACTACCAAGTTCCCAGCTCAGCCTTTGTCACTATTGTGTATTATTTAAGGAAAATGTTATATATGGGAGTTACTTATTATTTATAATACTGTCTTTTCTTTCTTTCTTCCCCTTCACAGATTGACCAAGACCAAGGATGACTCCCCTGGTCATGGTGGTATCCTGCCGCCCGATAAGACTTCTGGGCTCTTTCCTCCAGCAAGGAACTCAGCAGGCTAGCAAGTTTCAGCTGCACACAGGAACTCCCTGTGCTGCCAAGGACTACTATGAGTTCCTGGTCCTGGGTGGGGGAAGTGGTGGTATCACCATGAGCTCCCGAATAAAGAAAAAAGTGGGAGCTGAAAAAGTAGCCATTGTTGAGCCTGGTGAGGTAAGTTGGAATTAGAATCCTAGGGGTGTGTGTGTGTGTGTGTGTGTGTGTGTAAAACAATGTTTTTTAAACCTTTTTAATCTTGAACCCCATTGGCAAAAAAAAATTAAATTGGAGTGGGGAGAAACTTGAGACAGGGAGATGGATAAAAAGGAAACATAATAGGTCAGAGAAGAGATGAAGAAATCTACAACTAGAGTGTGTAGCTGTGGTAGTAGTGAGAAGGGAACAGATATGAGATATGTGGGGGAAGAGGCAATAAAATCTGCAAATTAGTTGGAAATTATAGATAATAATTTATATTATTATATATATATTATATAATAAGTTAGTTGGATAATAATAGTTAAAACTATTAGTTAATAATATTAAGTAGCATTTAATTTTGTTTAATATTTTGTTAATATTGTTAAGTAGTTAACAATATTAAGTAGCAATCACTGTGCCAAGCATTTTACAAATATCTCACTTGATCTTCACAAAAACCTAGGATTTAGGTGTATTCTTATTATTCACATTTTACAGATGGGGAAACCGAGGCAAATAGAAGTTGGGATTTGCTTAAGGACCTACAGCTTGTGTTTGAGGCTAGATCAACACTTAGCTGCTTATTATGTGGGTGAGTGAGGAATCAAAATTTATACTGAGGTTGTGAGCCTGAGTAACTGGAAAGTATTCTTAACAGTAACAGGAAAATTAGGAAGATGTAATGAGATCTGTATTCAACCTATTCATATTGCTGTTCACTCATTTTTTGATTATGTCTGACTTTTTGTGACCCTTTTTGGAGTCATCTTGGCAAAGATACTGGAGTAGTTTGCCATTTCCTTCTCCAGTTTACTTTAATTTTGGGGAAACTGAGGCAAACAGGGTTAAGTGATTTACCCAGGGTCACATAGCTCTAAGCTTCTGAGGCAAGATTTGAATCCAGAAAGATGAGTCTTCCTTGCACTTCAGACTTTGTGCCACCTAACTGCTCTCCCCAACTTGTTCATGCCTGAATTTGAGTATGTCTGGCTCAGTGCTCTGTACACCACTCTACCTGTCTTTGTAATTCTGAAAAGAGAGACTTAATATGAAGTATGGGAAAGAGCAAAGAACAGGTGGCTGCTTAATAATCCGTATAATGAGGGGGATGCACTTGATATTCCCTTACAGTTCTAGATCTGTGATCTGAAGGGGAAAAGTATGGAAAAGTTTAGATGGATGTAATAATGGTTTTTAGATTCAAGGGGGAGAGATGCTATTGACTTGTGCTGCCATGGAATTAAGAAATTTATATTGATATCAAACAACTAGGTAACATTATCAATAAAATACTGGACTTGGAGTCAGAAAGACTTATTGGCTGTATGACCCTGGGCAAGTTATTTAATTCTGTTTGCCTCAGTTTCCCCAAATGTAAAATGATATAGAGAAAGAAATGACAAATTACTCCAGTATTTTTTCCAATAAAACCCCACATGGGGTTATGAAGAGTTGAGCAAGTTTGAAATGACTGAACAACCATATGAGGATAACAATAACACTAATTTTATAGGGTTGTGGGGAGAATCAAGTGAAATAATTTATAAGGGGATTTTCAAATTTAAAAGTGCTCTATGAATGCTATAATATTATTATTACATAAAAACAAAGGCTACTTGGGAAGCTTGTGACAGAGCCACAGTACAAGTTTCAAACCAGCAGTTGGACAGCTCCTTCTCAACACTATGAATGGGAGTGGACCCCAACCCCTTTCTCTGTCTTTCTTGTCTGCTAGCACCTACCTCCAAGGATTGTTGTGAAGGTCAAATAAAATAATATTTGTAAAGCATTCAGCCCAATGTCTGGCACTTAGTAGGTGCATGCCTAGCAACCAGGGCTTTGCTGGAATGTATAAAGGATTGATTTTTAGCACCTATTTAGTATATATAATTGGTCAAAATAGGAAGCTGCAAATGGCATGTTTGTTTTTTTTTTTTTTTTCTAATTGTTTCAACCCAAGTGCATTCTGCCTTGGCTTAGATATACAACTTCCTGTGGCAGTAACTTTCCTGGAAGTGACTTTTGCAGAATCCTGGGCTCTCCTATTTGCTTTCTCAATCCCCATGTGACTTGAGGGTGCCATCTTTTGTTGATTTTCCTGATTTCCACTTTATACCACTTGCCTTAGGCACAACAATTGCTAAACCAGGCATATTCCAATTATAAGAAAATTATAGCATAATTTTCATTAAGCATAAGACAGTTATTCAGACATTTTTTTAAAATAAAAATTCTGAACTTAAAATACCAAATAAAAAGAGCATTTCCTATATATTTGCATATACACATTTAAATTTATTTTACATACACATATACAGAAATATTTATATATACATGTGCATGTGTTAGAGAAGAATAAGGTTGGGAATTCAGAAACTTTTAAACATGTATATCAAAATAGAGATTAAAGAATCCTATGCACCTATGAATATGTCAATCAGAAATAAATCGTATGAGAATGTAGACCTGGATTAATATGATTTTTTGGTGGCTATGGATACATATGGATAACTTTGGATTTTTTAAAGTAATTCTTTCTTCTCTCTGGGGAAAGATAGTTTGAGAGAGGTGGGTACAATTTTAGTAAAGAAGATGGTGTAATAATAATAATAATAACAACATTTACATAGTGCTTTATTTATGTGATCTCATTACTTACCATTAACCTTACATAGCATTTTAAAGCTTACAAAATACTTTACATAGGTTATCTCATTTCATTCTCACATCAACTCTGTGAGGTAGGTGAGGAAACTGAGGTTGAGAAACATAAATTAACTTCCCCAGGATCATATAGCTAAGTAAGCACTAGAGGCAAGTTTTGAATTCAGGTTTTCTTAGCTCTTATTTCCAAAGCTCAGTCTACTACATTTAGCTTGCCACACAGAAAAAGAAAGAATGAAATAAATAAATAAATGATAAATTAAGATCAAATAGAATTATTAATGCATGTTAAGAATTTCAAGGAATTTCACTGAAATGTTCCCAATTAAGCTTTTTTAGGGGGTAATGGGTCCAATTTTTTTCTTTTACTTCTGAATGACAGGAACTACCTGAGGAACTATTTAGAAAATTGGGGGAAATGATAAGAGGGGTGGATTGAAGACAAGAACAAAATTTCCCACCTTTATCTCTGTTATTCCTGGATAGAGAAGGTGAGGTGGCTAGGAAGTAAATATTCCTGATCAGGATATTTTCCTGAAATCAAATTGTGTTATTTAGAATTCACTGATTGGTAGTTACCTGTCATCCAATAAGGGTATGAGAAGTTTGCTCATATTTTCCTTTAGATATGTTTTCATTTTCCCCCTTTCAAACAGAACGACCATAGAACATCTATGTCAGTAATGTTATAGGCCTCCTTTTTGACCTTCACTCCGAGACCAGAAATTTGAATGATGCAGTACTACCATTGATTGGAAAGAGCAATAGGACTTAAGGGATTAGTTTTGATAATTGACTATAAAGCATCAAGAAATCTTCAAGGAGCTTATTAAACTAGAAACTATGTGAGCAGGACCTATGATTTTCATCTAAAGTTTGCATTTTCCTTAGAACAGCATTCTGTATATACTAGGTATAGTATATATTCAGTATAGTCAGTCTGACTCAATATAGCCAAAAGCCAAAATCTCCTGATACTTGGCTCCTAGTCAACCTTCATTTCTTGGTTCTCTTTCCTCTGTGCCTATTGTTGGTTACTGAACCATTGTTCATACAAAAGTGAGCTAGAAATAAGAAACCCATTACTTTCCATGGTGGCAGATTGATCAATTCCACAACCACTGCTTATATCTACTGTTAGCCATAGTGATCTTAGGAAACAATTACAAAGTACCTTAGGGACTATTGACTCTCAAGCTAGATAGTTTTTTATATATTGGGAGGGTTGGGGAACTTTTCAACAATTTTCTGTTGTCAAGGCTAAGCATCTGAATATTTGGAATAGTTTTGGGATCTATGAAAGTGTCCTGGAATGTATATTAGCAAGAAAGAGACTCCAGGGAGTTCATAACTACCCCATGAGATTATTTGTGGTCCTTGACTGGTTCCAACTTAGTCCATGAGATCTGAAAGTCTGAAGAATCCTGATTTGGACTAGCTCTCTTGGGATCTTTTCCTCCCTCCTTAAAACAACTCTGTATAAAAGATAGTTTGAATATCTGCAGGCAGTGTAATAGTTAGGATATAGAGAAACCTTATCTTAAAGCTGTGAAGATTTGAATTTTTGGAATCTTCCTGAAATGAAAAATGTTACTTTAACTCTCTAAGCTTCACTTTCCTCATCTGTAAAATGTAAGGGTTGGATTAGGTGCCTTTTAATGTCCCTTCTAATTCTAAGTCTTATGAATAGATTGAAATTCCTAAAGTATGTTTAAACTGGGTTCTTTCAGCCTTTATCTGAATACCTGCCTGTTTTCCAGACCAGTTTGCATTCAGAGTAATTTCCCCTAGGGTAGTTGCCTTTCAGATTTATCCATCCAGTGATTTTAGATTGATGGACAATGAAGGTGTCTCTGGTAATAAACATATACTGAAATGCTTACACCTGCCTTATATACGATGTGTAGTTTATAAACCTCAAAGCACTTATATGTAGCATGGTGTAGTATGGAAAGAGAGAAAGCCTGGGTCTACATTCAAGTTCTGTGGTTTACTTGGGAAAAATAATTAATCTCTTAGTGGACTAGGCAACTTTTGAAGATTATTAGATTTGGATGAATATAGGTAGATGTACTTTCTTCATCAGAGTTTCCTGCAACAATAAAATCACAGGTTTGTCCCCCTCTTTCAAATGCATCATATAAATGTATTATTTTGATATGAATTATTAATAGTTTGACATTGTAATGAATGAGTAATGGAGAGAGAGAAAAAAAGAGAGACATAGACAGACAGAGGGAGCAAGAAGAAAAGATGAGAAAGAGTGAAAAGAGTTGAGAAAGGGGCAGAAGAAGAGGAGAAAGGAAAAGGGATAGGGAAAGGTATACCTCATATACTTCATGTGTTTAAAAAAGGGGAGGCTAATCTTTAAGTAGCCCTACCTACCTCTTTGATAGGTAACTATCAATGAATGAATCATAGGACTTAGAGCAGCTTAAATCATATTACTTAAAGATCATCAAGCATAACCTCAGAGTTTTGCTGATAAGATCACACAGCTAGCAAATAACAGAATCAGTAATGAAGTTAGAACCCTTACTTCCAAGGCCAGAGCCCTTCTCACCTTATCAGATTTTCTTAAATATTTCTAAGAACAGTCCTAGCCAGATTTGAAAAGGCTCTTCACCAGAAAGTTAATCACTATGGATTGGGTATTTTGGGGATAGCAACAGCTATGAAGTCATCTGCTAAATGATAGAGGGTCTGAGATCCACAGAGAGGAGAATATCTATCTTGATGAAATCACAGAGGTCTTGAAATATTACTGTATCAGGGAACCACTCATGAGTTTTCTGTTGTAATTCTATGGTTGGGAGCATGACTTTCTTTCAAGTAGCAATACCTAGGGGCTCCTATGGGCCTAATCTTCAAGAACTTTTCCTTATGACCCAATCAAAAGATCAGTAATTAGTGGAAGGGGTTATCTTTTTTTCCTATCCCTCTGAACATTCCCACTGAGAGGAATTCTTGTAATATTTTGTTTTTTAGAAACATTTTTATCAGCCTATGTGGACACTGGTGGGTGCTGGTGCTAAAAAACTATCATCATCCAGCCGTTCCATGGCAAGAGTTATTCCATCAGGCGTAGAATGGATCAAATCAAGAGTGAGAGAGTTGGATCCAGACAAGAACTGCATCCGCATCGATGAAGGCAGAGAGGTAACTCATCCTTTCAAGGCCTTTCTGCCTCACTTGTTTTTCCCAGAATAATCTTCCTTTCATAGGTCTGCTCATAATACTACCCTGCTTAATAGCCTGAAATGACTCTCTATTGCTTATTGGATAATATTCAGACTCTTTTCTCTAGTATTATCCTACTTTTCTGGGCTTAGATCATATTATTCCTCTTTATGCACTCTATATCTTAACCAAGTTTAGAATACTCTGTCTTCTAAATGTTCCCTATGCTTTCCAGACTCCATATCTTTGTTCACATGGTTTCCTATGCTTGAAGATGTTTCTTTTCCCTCTTTGCCTGTTGAATCTTACTAATTCTTTAAAAGTCCAATTCAGATGTTATTTCCTTCAGGAAGCCTTCTCATATTTTCCTTTCAGGAATGACATCCCCTCAACTTGAACCTCATTTTGGTTCTTAAATGCATTTATATGTAATCTTGCCTATTGGTTATCTCTTACACTCCTAAAAGCAAGTTTTCTCATGAACTGCTCTTAAAAAGCTTCCATTTTCAAACTAAAACTACCTTCATTTCAATCACTTTGGAAAATAGTGGTTTTGTTTCCCTAGACAAGAATCTAACATTCTGTTACCTAGACTTCCCATAGATATTGTCAATTCTTTGATTCTTCAACTTCCAGTCTTAATTTATTCACTGTTCAGTCTTTTTTCTTCCAACTCATATTTATAATTGTTATTTTTTAAACTAATTGTTCTTTTTTTTTAAGCTGCTTTCCCAAGTCCCTTCAAACCCTTTCCTTTCTAGTAAGTTCTTTGCTTTTTAGTTACATTCTCCTTTTTTATACTTCTTGACATGGCAGTGTCTTTTTGTTCTGTTTCTGTCAACTATTCTAGGTCAATATATAATTAACATTCCCCAAAATCCACCTTTCCACCAACATAGTTAAAGTGACTTTTTTTTGTCCCTGACAGAAAAGAGATACAATTGCAGTGTACATATTTGTGGTAGGATAATGTAACTCCTCACCCAAGGATGATTAAATAAGAGCAGATAACTTGTTACTTAATTCAACTGTAGGATTCTCCAATTATGATGGCCCAACTCAGAGGTTACTTATATACAAGTAAGCTCTCTCTCTCTCTCTCTCTCTCTCTCTTTCCTTTCCTTCTTCCTTCCCCTCTCTTTCTCTTTCTACACACACATACCTGTATCCCTCCTCCCTCCTTCTCTCCTTCCCTCCTTCCCTCCCTCCCTTCCCTCTTTCCCTCCCTTCTTCCCTCTTTCCCTCCCTCCCTTCTCTCCTTCCTTCCTGCCTCTTCCTTCCCTTTCTCCTTCCTTCCTCCCTCCTTCCTTCCTCTTCCTTCCTTCCTGCCTCTTCCTTCCTTCCTTCCTCCCTCC
>JAJPUD010001184.1:286342-297524 GCA_023553655.1 Myrmecobius fasciatus | reverse complement strand
TTTTTTTCCTTCCTTCCTTCCTTATTTATCTCTCCATCTTAGCATTCTGCAGAAGGCTATTTGTTCCTGAGACAATAGAGTCCAACCTACCACATAGAAAAATGTAACCCAATTCCATGGGTGCTGTCTGGTCTATTTTGTACCAAAGTTCTACTCTGTCTGAAATACCATTCTTTTTGTGTTATAGATTGCTTATAAATATCTCATAATTGCTCTTGGAATCAAGCTGGAATTTGAGAAGGTATGTCTTAAATGATTTTTCTGTTACTGAGATTCATTTATACTGAAATCCAGTCTTGTCTTTTGATTTGGCCAGAAATTTCCATCTACCTGCACTTGATAATCCAGATTTTTCCCCCCAGTTAAAATGAGTGATCCTGAAACTATGGGTAAAAGTGACATAGAGATATATTTTATGATAAAAGATTGATAATCATGAGAGAAATCTTAAAATGGTATGAGCTCCTTCAGGAGGTGTAGTGGCTTTGCATCCCCTCACTATGGTCCTTAAAATAAAGGCTGGATGATCACTTGCCTAGTATGGTGTTGAAAGTATTCTTTTTAGGTATAGGTTGAAATGGGTAGCTTCCTAGGTTCCTTCCAATCTGAAGTTCCAGATTCCATGATTATGGGAAACACTGTTACTTCTAACAATCTTATGGGGAATTACTGTGTCAAATAATTGAGCCAAACAATTCCACTGTGATTACTTAGGAATAACTGCAGGGGTGTGGTAAAGCCAATGATTTTATTTCTTCAAGTTTATAGATGTTATCTAAGGAGTATTGTTATCTGTATTCTAACATGATTCCCATTATTTGCCTTTCTACTGCTCTAGTTGGCCCTGAGATTCCAGGGTACAGTCTCTGAATTTTCAGAATAGCTATAAATAAAAAGGAGAGGTTTGTTTTTAGTGAATTTATACCTCTGGAATGAATAAAGATCATTTTTTTCTCATGTAAGCTGACTGAGTGGTCTAACACCCAGTAAAGCCAGACTTTCCTAAAAATAGCCATTGGAGAATGGTTTTGGATGTGACTTCTTCAGGACAGTTTTCTTTAAAACTTAATTGTTGGTTCTGCCATAAGACAGGCATCTTTCAAGGCTTCTAACCTTGCTTAGGGGCATCAGTGACATAATCCTAAAAAACTGGCATCAACCTGCCATCTTTGAAAACAAGATGAAAAGGGAGATAAATTCTTCAAAGGTAGGGCAAATTAATTACATTTTTAGTTATGCTTTACTAAACATTCAGGATGAGGTTATTGATCTGAAGATATCGGTTGACTTTTCTTTCTGTTTGTTGTACAGTGTACAAAGAGGTGCACATTTTAGTTCATATTTATTAAGAATTTTTAAAAATAGGAAAAAGGATCCACACATACATGTGTTGTGTACATACAGCATTGCATCAAACACATATATACATACATATATTTAGAATGATTAGAATTGTGTTTGACACATTTCTAGAAAAAACTAAAAATTGATTTGAGCTAAGGCAGAATGAAGTGAGCCAAAAAAGAACAATTTATACAATAACAACAACATTTTAAAGATAAACAATCTCATTCCAATGATGTGATGAATTTAAGAGCTTCAGAGAGAGGCATATATTTTCTTTTTTTTTAATTAAAAGCTTTTTATTTACAAAACATATGAGTGATTTTTCTACATTGACCTTTGCAAAGCTTTTTTTTTTGTTTTGTTCCAAGCTTTTCCCCTCCTTCCCCCCACCCCACCCCTAGATGACAGGTAATCTAATACATGCTAAATATGTTAAATTATATGACAAATCCAATATATATATACATATCTATACAGTTATCTTACTGCACAAGAAACATCGGATTTAGAAAGAGAGAGAGAAAAAAAAAACAACCTAAGAAGGAAAACAAAATGCATGGAAATATTCACAGAAAGTGTTAAAACGCTGTGTTGTGGTTCACATTCAGTTCCCTCAGGCCTCTCTCTGGATGTATATGACTATATTCATCACTGAATAATAGGAACTGGTTTGAATCACATCATTGTTGAAGAAAACCATGTCCATCAGAATTGATCATCATATAGTCTTGTTGCTCTGTATAATGTTCTCCTGGTTCTAATGATTTCACTCAGCATCAGTTCATGCAAGTCTTTCCAGGCCTCTCTGAAATCATCTTGCTGGCCGTTTCTTACTGAACAATAATATTTCATGACATTCATATACCATAATTTATTCAGCCATTCTCCAATTGATGGGCATCCTTTCAATTTCCAGTTTCTTGCTACTATAAAAAGGGCTGCCACAATATTTTTGCACATGTGGGTCCCTTTCCCTCCTTTAAAATCTCTTTGGGATATAGGACCAGTAGAAACACTGCTGGGTCAAATGGTGAGAGGCATATATTTTCATGCACGGCCAATGTGAGAATTTATTTTGCTGGGTTTTGTATGTTTATGGTGAGATTTTTTTGCTGGGTTTAATGGCTAAGGAAGTGTTATAAATGTGTGTTAGAATTAATTAATTAGAAAGATGTTTGCTACATAGAATAGAAATATTAGTAGCAGTCTTATTGCTTGGTAAGTTGACTAACCATCAGTTTGTAATCACTAACATTTTCTTCTTCTAATCAAAGAAAAGAGAGATCATGTATACACTGAACCCATTATCTTACTGATTTATATCATAGTTTGGCAATGAGACTTGACAGTATAATTATTAGGATCCTGAGTGTTTAATGGATTGCTGCCTAGTGGGTTCTAAACTGCCACTAATAAGAGAATCAATATATCACAAATTGCCAAACAAGTTTTCTAAAGGATTTAGTATTAAGTTATTACAGGATACCAATAAAGAACTATGTTAAATTTCAAATGTTGGGAAGATTTCAAGTACAGTTCTGGAAATGATTATATTTGCTTTATGAAGATGGTACTCATTGCTAGTAGGCTAACTCCTTGGCTGGGGCAATATGTGGAACAAAGAAAAATGCAAAGTAGCTTCTGTCCTGTATTGTTCCTTCCTGTTTCTTTGGTGATGGAAGAGTGACAAAAAAGTGAACAGAACATTGGTGTTGATATTCTCACAGATGTTAGACTGTCTATAACCATTAATTTAGTTGTTGGTACTCTTAGGTGTGAGATATTTTGATCTTTCTCCAAATACCTATCAGTGGATATCTTACTGAAGGAACTGAAGGGTGTTAATCTTTACATTCTGATTATAAATGAAAACAGAAGACAGATGGAATTTTAATTTAAATGGGACAAGGGAGTACCAAATAAAGGAGCTGACAGAATTGGTTTGGTTGCTCATCCAAAGAAACATTATTTTATGGGACATTTGGTTATTTCATTGCAAAAAGATTACCCTGAAAATCTTATCTGCCAACATTTGTTGTGGAGGATTAATAAGCAGAGAAATCAGATTTACTTTTCAGATCTCAGCTCTACTAATTCCTATTTGTGTGACTAGGTAAGTTTCTAGGACTCAGTTTCTTCATCTGTGAAATGGAGAAGTAGGACCAAATAAGGACTTTCTTCAGCTTTATATCTTATGATAAAGTAAAGGGTGGCAAAGTAGATAGAGTGCTGTATTTGCAATCAGGGAGACTTATCTTCCTAAATTCAAATCTGGTCTCCAACACTTACTAGCTCTGTGATCCTGGGAAAGTCACTTAAACTTGTTTGTCTCACTTTCCTCATCTGTAAAATGAGATAGAGAAGGAAATGGCAAACCATTCAATATCTTTCTCAAGAAAATCCTAAATGGGTTCTGAAGAGTCAGAACTGAAAATGACTGAATAATAACAAAAGAATTATAGAGTAGTTATTTGGTCTAGATTCTTGACTTCAGTTGGATGAATATAAAATTCATTGAAGAATAGTTAAGTGTTTTCTTAAATATTTTTAAAGGATATATGCTTCTTAGTCTTCCTTAGGCACCATTCTTTTTAATTTCTCTGACAATCAAGAAATCCAATTGAATCTAATTATATCCAATTGAAATATCTTCCATTTTTTAACACAAATCCTTTTTCCCTTTTCCACTCTAATGTGGACAAATTGCTCAGAATCCTCTTCATAGTCAGATAAGTGGCACAGAGTATAGTGTACAGGGGTTATAATATTCCATTACAATATTGAGTTCAATTCCAACTCAGACACTTAGATATGTGATAAGTAACCTCTGCCAGTCTCAGTTTTCTCAACTGTAAAATGGAGAGATTAGCACCTCTTTCAGGATTACAAGATATTTGTAAATTGCTTAGTGAAGTACCTGTAATATATTAGGTATTTCATAAATACTTGTTTCCTTTCTTCCTAAATGCTTTTTAGCACAGTGGTAGAGTACCAGCCCTGAAATCAGGGGGACCTGAGTTCAAATCTGGCCTCAGACACTTAATACTTCCCAGCTGTGTGACCCTGGGCAAGTCACTTAGTCCCAATTGCCTCAGGGAAAAAATGCTTTTTGAACTTGAAGTAATTAACTCTTCCTTAGTCTTGGAGACAGTATGGTATAATAGAAATAATGCTGAATTTGGAGCCAGAGAAATTTGACTCTGAATCTATGATTCTTTTCTCTAGAACAGACATTTTCTATTTCATTAACTTTTGCTCATGGGACAAAGACAATTTTTATATCCTTTAAATCCTCTTTTTCAAGCATCTTTAAACCTCTTATTTCTATACATCCTTCTTAAAAAATATGCAATCAAGGGCAGCTAGGTGGCATAGAAATTAAAACATGAGTCCTGTAGTCAGGAGAACCTGAGTTCAAATCTGGCTTCAGACACTTTACCCTTCCTAGCTGTGTGATCCTGGGCAAGTCACTTAATCTCCATTGCCTCAGAAAAAAAAAGAAGAAGAAGCATGCCATTAGATTTTTACCTGATACTCTAATAGAAGTCTTAATAATGCAAAGAATTGAGGAATAATTTTTTTTCTTGTTTCTTGCACCTCTTATTTCTTAATGTTATGAGTACTAGAAAAATGAGTACTAGGATATCCTTTTTTGGGGGGGGAGTTTAAGTATGTGCAATTCTTTTTTTTTTTTTAATTAAAGCTTTTTATTTGCAAAACATATGCATGGGTAACTTTTCCAACACTGACCCTTGCAAAGCCTTCTGTTAAAAATTTTTCTCTCCTTCCCCCCATCCCCTCCCCTAGATGTCAGGTAGTCTAATACATGTTAATTATGCTAAAATATATGACAAATTGAATATATGTATACATATTTATATAGTTATCTTGCTGTACAAGAAAAATTCAATCTACAAGAAAAAAAACTGAGAAGGAAAACAAAATGCAAGCAAACATGAACAGAAAGTGTGAAAATGCTATGTTGTAGTCCACACTCAGATCCTACAGGCCTCTCCCTGGATATATGGCTTTCGTCATCACTGAACAGTAGGAACTGGTTTGAATCACTTCATTGTTGAAGAGAACCATGTCCATCAGAATCGATCATCATATAGTCTTGTTGTTGCTGTGTATAATGATCTCCTGATTCTGCTCATTTCACTTAGCATCAGTTCATGTAAGTCTCTCCAGGTCTCTCTGAAATAATCTTATTGGTCGTTTCTTATAGAACAATAATATTCCATAACATTCATATACCATAATTTATTCAGCCATTCTCCAATTGATGGGCATCCATTCAGTTTCCAGTTTCTTGCCACTACAAAAAGGGCTGCCACAAACATTTTTGCACATGTGAGTCCCTTTCCAGACTTTAAGATCTCTTTGGGATATAAGCTCAGTAGAAACACTGCTGGGTCAAAGGGTATGCACAGTTTGATAACTTTTTGAGCATAGTTCCAGATTGCTCTCCAGAATGGCTGTATCTGTTCACAGTTCCACCAACAATGTGTCAGAGTCCCAGTCTTCCCACATCCCCTCCAACATTCATCATTATCTTTTCCTATCATCTTAGCCAATCTGACAGATGTGTAGTGGTATCTCAGAGTTGTCTTAATTTGCATTTCTCTGATCAATAGTGATTTGGAGCATCTTTTCGTATGACTAGAAATAGTTTTAATTTCTTTATCTGAAGATTGTCTGTATCCTTTGACCATTTATCAATTGGAGAGTGGCTTAAATTCTTATAAATTTGAGTCAATTCTCTATATATTTTAGAAATGAGGCCTTTATCAGAACCCTTAAATATAATTTATTGCTTACCTCCTAATCTTGTCTGCATTAGTTTTGTTTATACAAAACCTTTTTAACTTAATATAATCAAAATTATCTATCTGGTATTCAATTAAGAGTTCCAGTTCTTCTTTGGACATAAATTCCTTACTAGTATGTCTTTTTATCACATTTGAACAAAATTTTATTTTTATTTTTTGGCAAATTTAAAAAAAATAACTTATTGTTACATTTTTAAGTTCTGAACTGTCTGCCTTCCTCATTCTCTTTCCATCTTACACTAGAGAAGATCTTTGACATAGATTTATATATATATATATATATAAAACCATACTATGTATACTTCTATTTATCAGTTTTTTTCTCTAGAGGTAGATAGCATCTTCCTTCATAATTCATTCATGATTTGAATATTTATAGTACTCAGAATAACCTTATTGTTTCCAATTATTCTTCGAACATTATTGGTATTACCAGATACAACATTTTCTTAGTTCTGCTCACTTCATTTGTCATTATTTCATGCATAGTTAAGGTATGGCATAAGTGGTGTGCTGGAGGCTGCTCTTATTGGCTCCAGAGAGTTGTGACCATTAAAAAGGTTTGAGAAACATAGTTTTTAGGTAATTTAATAATTTTCTTAATGAAACTAAGCAGGTAATTAATGAGAGGATGATCATTTAGTGGTCTCTTAGATAGTTTATATGTCCTTCAAAACAATAGGTGGTCTATCAAACAGTAATCACATTAATTGGTTAATGTGATTGGAGATGGACTATATTAAAATGACTATCTGAGTATCTCTCTTTCTTTCTCTTTTTTTTTTCTCCAGGAGGCAATTGGGGTTAAATGATTTGCTTAGGATCACATAGCTAGTTAAATGTCTGAAGTTGCATTTGAATTCAGGTTCAATTGAGGGCCAGTGTTCTATGCACTATACCATCTAGCTGCCTTGTCAATCCTTAGCAGGACATAGTGGGTTTCCCCACCTTATATTAAATTCCTTGCAAGATTGGGTGGCAACTGTCTCAGACAGAAGGGAGTCAATGCAATCTTATTATCAGTAATATCCTTCAAGAAAAGGGAACTTTTTAAAATGAGAAATTTAGAAAGAGTGGAGAGCGTCTGAATCTCCCCAAGATATGGGTTATTAATAATCATTTCTCACAGAGCCAATCATTAAATTTTTAGTATGAGCATTTACACTTCAGAAACTGACAAATACTACAAATAAGGACTTGGTTTATTGTTTTGTTGATTGCCTAGATGTAAGAAAGTAATGGATAAAATGATGTAGATTAAACTTAAAAAGTGTGTGTTGCATACTTCTATTTTCTCTTGAAGAGCTGATTGATTTGCCAGCACAGCTCTGCATAAGGTACACATGGACTTTGTAATATCTTTCTTTATTCTCAGGTCCTTTTGACTAAAGAATAGTTGTTTCATCTCCTTCTGGTCTATTGTTCACTTCAAAGTGAACCCTTTTCAAGAGGGTAGTGAATGGGGGAGACTATAGGAATATAACATAAACTGTAATATTGCATAAACTGCCCAGATTTGCTGTGTTGATTGATTATACTAATCTGTTTTTTTTTTACTTGTTACAAAAGAGTTACAAAAGGCTCACTAGGTCAGGAAAAGCAAATGAATGTGATGTATAAATAAAAAGATAGCAATGAATTTTTTAAAAATAGTCTCAATGGATCAAAGACAAGTACTCCTAAGAGACATGGAACAAAAAGTTTTGAAGGGAAAGTTGACAATAATAAAAAAAGAAGTGGAATTATTTTTCTTTTTGTCCTTTTTGGGAAGCAATTAGGGTTAAAGGACTTGCCCAGCATGGCCCAAAAGGTACATATCTGAGGTTGAATCCAGGGCCAGTGCTCTATTGCTACTTAGTCTTAATCACTGAATCTCAGTCAAACTGAGACCTGTTGAAGATCTTAGCTTAAAAAGGCAAAGGTTTCCCATTGCATCCATTGCCATCTCCAGTTGTTCTGATCTATATCTGGCCACTGGACGCAGATGTTTCTGGAAGGGAAAGTGAGGCAAGTGACCTTCTACAGCCTTCTCTCACTTTAACTCACTTGCACATCGTGGCAGCATCTCTCTGATTTCATGTTCCTCTTTGAGAATGAAGGACAATAACAGCAGCAACCTGCCCCTTAGGGAATAGAATTTGAAGTGAACTTTCAGGAAAAAAATGTGAATTTATGGCAAAGAACCTGGGCTGAAGGTCACCTTTGGGTGAGGGGAGAACCTTTCTAATGTGGTGATTGTGTTGCTCAGAGGCTGATCTTTCTCTCACTGGGAGGAAGAACACTCCTGTTCCATAATTTAATCTGTGGTATTTCAGTTGGGCTCTGGAACCTTTTAAACTTTTTAGGCGTTCTCAGCTCTGGTCTGTCATACCCCATAAGGAGGGGTTTTAAGCTCACTACAATGACAGAGCTATTTTAAATGGAAAAACAGGCATCCATGTGACTTCCTGTCATGTCTTTGCTTCTGTGTACTTCTTCCAAGGAAACAACTGGTTTTATGGTTTCTTGAAAGATCTGTGTTTTGACAAAGAATTTGAGCTCAATGTAACTTTTTAGGTTCAGAAAATCTATGTTTAACTCATTCAATTCAGATTTTCCACCATCTCTTAGCTTGACACAGTTAGCTTTTAAGAGCTCTTTTCTTTACTCTCCTTCCAAAAAAGGGATATAATAATACTGACCTGCTGCCAACACTTTTTTTTATGAACTTCCAGAAACCATGTCCTTGTTGACTTCATCTTTACCCAGGACATTTTCTCCTCACCCTTCATGCATATGATTCTCATCCCCTGTTTTCTCCTCTCCATAAAGAAGTATAAAAAAATTAACACTGTTATAGCTTCTGAGAAGAGGGCAAGTCCCTGGATGGAGCCTACTGGCCCGCTCCTTATCTCTTTGACTTTCCTGACCAATTCTTCCTTCCCTAGCCACCACTCCATTAGACATGCTTTGGGTAGATATGTTTTGGTTTCTATTTATAGTACAGTGTTACTACACATAGTGAGCATCATTGCATGTCTTATATTGGTTCACTGGAAATAAGGAAGAAATGCAATCTTATTACTTACTGTTGTTCATCCTTCATTCTTGAAGAGGATCAATGACATTATACAAGTATTGTATTGACTCACATGTGAATTGGATTTAATTGAGGCAGTGACTTTCTCTGCCAGTCACTGAAGTCCAATGACAGGACAGAAGTCAAGATGACTGGCAATGGTCCAGGATTTAAATTAAGGTCTTTCCCAAACTTCAGTTTGTCTGGGGGCAATTATATGCTCAAACTTGAGAGTATCTTTGTCTCAAAAAGGTAGTTGTTTTGTTTGACCTTCTTTGTCTAATTTATTTCAGATCAAAGGTTTGCCTGAAGGATTTAAATATCCTAAAATAGGATCTAATTATTCTGTTGTAACTGTGGAAAAAACATGGAAAGCTCTGCAGGGCTTCAAGGAGGGCAATGCAGTCTTCACTTTCCCAAACACTCCCATTAAGTGTGCAGGAGCACCACAGAAGATCATGTATTTGGCAGAAGCCTACATGAGAAAGGTATGTTTCATTTCCAAGGCTGGATTCTGATTTGTTGCACTTGGGTTCAATGACTGCCAATAGACTATTTCTATCTCTCTTGTTTCAGAATTTACAAATTGTAAACCCTTTAACCCCAGGGACTGTGGCTTAATAATTAACATTTGCATTCCCCAGTACTTAACATTAGGAAACATTTTTGTTAAAAATCCACTATATGCTAATCATTGGGGATTGTGAAAAATTGAGTCTCTTCTTCAAGGAGCTTACATTCTACTAGGAGGGAGAACAATGCATATACAGATAAGTGAATGCAAAATCTATTTAAAATAAATAACTAAATGATTGGGAGTGACAGCATTAATATCCTGAGAAATCTAGGATAAGTATGTATATGTAAATGATAGAAATGATCCTTCTCTGACCAGGAAGAAGAGCACTCATATTTCTTAATTTGATCTGTGGTATTTCAGTTGGGCCTAGGAGCCTTTTAAACTTTCAGAGGGTATTTAATATCTTTACTCCACTCTGATTTGTTACTGCCTACTAAAGAATAAAGTGAAATGAATTGTATACAAAGTAAGGAATGTTCTGGGAGGGGGCAGCTAGGTGGTGCAGTGGATAGAGCACCAGCCCTGAAGTCAGGAAGACCTGAGTTCAAATCTGGTCTCAGACACTTAATATTCCCTAGCTGTGTGACCCTGGGCAAGTTCGCTTAACCCCAATTGCCTCAGCAAAAAAAAAAAAAAAAAAAGGAATGTTCTGGGATGACCAGCTGTAAATGACTGCTATTCTCAGTAGTAAAATCATGCACAACTACTCTGAAGGACTTATGATGAAAAATTCAATCCATATCTAGAGAAGGAACTGATTGTGTCTGAATAGAGATCGAAGCATTCTCTTTTTCTTTCTCTTCTCTCTTTGTTTCTTAACTTAATTTTTCTTGAGGCTTTTTATTTTCATTAGGGTAGGAGATCTATATTTTCTTTCATAACTTGACTTTTATGGAAATGTTTTGCATAACTGGTTTCTTAATTGTGGGTGGGGATAAGGGAGAGAACTTAGAACTCAAAAATATCTGAAAAACAAATGTAAAAAAATTTGTTTTGAATGTAATTGGGGGAAATTATTAAATAAGTTAATTAATTAAAGTACATTAAAAAAGAGATCTGAGAAAGGGTAATGGTTAATACAAAGGAATGACATGTAAAAAGTTGAACTTTAGGTATAGATAATCTCTTCTCAAAGGTATAGATAATCACACTTTGCCAAATATAGCATGATCTATGGACAAAAGTATATGTGCAATTACCATTATGGTACTGCTAATTAAAAAGCTACTTGGCACTGTGGTTGGAGTATGGAACTTGGAATGAGGAAGACATGAGTTCCAATCCTGCTTCAAACTAGCTGTGTGATTCTAGATCTCTCTCTCTCTCTCTCTCTCTCTCTCTCTCTCTCTCTCTCTCTCTCTCTCT
>JAJPUD010001184.1:271836-282416 GCA_023553655.1 Myrmecobius fasciatus | reverse complement strand
GAGAGAGAGAGAGAGAGAGAGAGAGAGAGAGAGAGAGAGAGAGAGAGCGAATTCAGGGATACATTGGCTATGACCAAGGTTCATGGTGGACATGACTTCTTATCATTCCTAATTACCAATGAAGGAGAGATGCTGTTGTTATCCTTTTAATAAATGGCATCTATAGACACAGATAATAAATTTAGAGTCAAATTAATAGAGAATTGGCAGGTGCACCTAAGTGGTGCAGTGGATAGAGCACCAACCCTGGAGTCAGAAGATACGAATTCAAATATAGCCTCAGATACTTGTCACTTACTAGCTGTGTGACCCTATGCAAGTCACTTGGTCCCAATTGCCTTGCCAAAAAAAGGAAAAAGATAGAATTGGGAAATGCTTAATTAAATAACTAAAACCACAGTACAACATAGATACTGTTAACTTTTCATTTTCTAAATCAATATGTGGCCCACATGGAACTATTTCTATTTGAGTTTGATGTTGATAGTCTAAATTCCTCATTGTATAGATGAAGAAATGGGAGGCTCAGAAAGATTAAGTGGTTTGTTCTGCATTACAAACAGTATCACAAGTAGGATTCGAATCTGGTCCTCTGACTTCAGAGTCTGTGTTCTGCTTCAGCTTTCTTCATCATATATTGGAAGAGGTTGCTTAAGACCTTGTTATTGCTGCTGGGTCATTTCAGTCATCAGTCTGATTCTTTGTGACCCCATTTGAGATTTACTTGGTAAATATGCTGAAGCAGATGGTCATGTCCTCCTCCAGCTCATTTCATTTTATTTTATTTTCTTGCAGAATGGTTCTTTTTTCTTCCTTAGAGTCAATATTCCCAATACCTTTATTTTTTCTTTTAAATAGTATTGTGTTTTTTTTTTCAATTACAATTAAAAACAATTTTAACATTAATTTTTTTATATAAAATCTTGAGTTCCAAATTTAGTTCCTCCCTTCCTTCCTCCCTCCCTAAGAAGTTAAACAATTTGATATAGATTATATATATGTATATGTATATATATATATATATATATATATATGTAGTTGTGTAAAACATATTCCCCAATTAGTCATGTTGGAAAGAAGAAACAGAAGAAAAGGAAAAAAAAACCCATAAAAATAAGGAAAGTTAAAATAGTGTGCTTCAATCTGCATTCAGATTTCATCTGTTCTTTTCCTGGATGTGAATAGTATTTTCCATCATGAATCTTTTGAATTTGTCTTAGATCATTGTATTACTGAGAAGATCTAAGTTAATGGTTGATCATCATACAGTGTTGTCCAGTTCATTTTACAGATGAGGAAATCGAGGCAAATAGAGTTAAATGACTTGACCAGGATCACACAGCTAATAAGTAGTTGAGATCAGATTGGAACTCAGGAAGATGAGTTTCCCTGATTCCAGGTTCATCACTCTATCCACAGCACAATTTAGCTGCCCAGGTCAGCTTTATAGAAAAGTATCATAACTACCAGCTTTCACTGTACTCTAAGATGTATGTATATATGCCTTCAAAAAGTTAAACCCAAATTAACCTTTATAATCCTAGTTATCATCAATGATTATTACTTTGGTTCACAGACATTGAGGCAGCTAAATGATTCCAAGAGTAGAGGAAAACAAAGACTTTCACAAGCTTTTTACTTACCATATGATGACATTTTTTTTTTCATCTTAAAAGGACCTTCCACAATAGACAAATCAATTTTAGGCAAATTCCAAGCCTCTAAGAACTGTAATTTCCTAGGATATTTGTATCATAAAGGTATTCTATTCTGGAGGTATTTATTTTATAGAGGTAATAGAAAGCCATTGAAGGTTCTTAGGAAGAGGTCAAACTTGTGCTTGGGAGTATCAATTTGTTACAATGCCATGTTAAACAAGAAGTACTTTAAAATGTCTGTTGATGTAATTAATAACCTAAAGGATATTTCAAGTAAAACCATATAGGATGGACTGGAGTGGGGAGGGACTTGAAGGAGTCATGCCAAGAGTACCTGTAAGTTTCTAGAGCTTGAAGATTTGTTATATGTCTGATATGTGTATAAGCCTAATGGGCTTGTTAGGCTGGCATTATCTACAGGGAGAAGAATGGAAAAAGAATAAGGGATCACAAGTTTAGTTTACCTTCTCTCTCTTTTCTCCTAGTATGAGATGCTTCATGTCACTCCACCCATGGGGCCACCAGATGTGGTCAGGGAAAGTCCTCTTGCAGATGCTGCTGGCTGGGTAGATGTGAACAAAGAAACTCTGCAGCACCAGAAATACCCAAATGTTTTTGGCATTGGAGACTGTACAAACCTTCCCACATCAAAGACAGCAGCTGCAGTAGGTAGGATTAAAATATTGTCATTATTTTTCCAATTCAAACTTCTTAAAGTTCCTATAATAATTAATGATAAATATTTGCTGTGGTTCTTCATATTCCATTGTATCTGTGGGCAGCTGGTGGCAGAGTATACAGAGAGCTGGACTCAGAATCAGAAAGACCTGAATTCAAATCCAGTCTCAGATACTTCCTAGCTACATGATCTTGGGCAAGTCTTTTAACCCTGTTTGCCTCGGTTTTCTCATCTGTCAAATGAGTTGGAGAAGGAAATAGCAAACCACTCCAGTTTCTTTGCCAAGAAAATCTCCAATGGGATCACAAAGAGTTGGGTGCTACTGAAACAACTGGACAATAACAAAAATTATTATTATTAGATATTAGCTTATTAGTTTGGATTTCTTTCAGGGGATTCAGTTTGTAGTCTGTTTATTCCTGCCTCTTGTTCAACTGTATCTTTTTTCATATATTTACCTACAGGAGTCCATCCAGCTTACTTAGCTGTAAAGCCACCCTCATGTTCTCTTCATATTGTGTAGATTACAAGTCAGGCAACCAAAGCCTATTAATAATGTCTTTCTCTTCCTCTTCCCCTATTCTAAAGAGAGAACAATTAATCAGCTTCTCATTTGCAAAATGACTGGTGAGGTTCTCTAAGTAGAATTATTTCTTCTATACTTATGGAAGAGGGGCAGCTAGGTGGCCCAGTGGATAGAGCACCAGCCCTGAAGTCAGGAGGACCTGAGTTCAAATCTGGTTTCAGATACTTAACATTCCCTAACTGTGTGACTCTAGGCAAGCCACTTAATCTCAACTGCCTCAGCAAAAAAAAAATAATAAACTTATAGAAGTAGGCTACTTAAAAACTTGCTATGTGGAATTTTCTGAACAATATGTGCTTAATAAAAGCTTGTGGATTAACTGACTAAAGAATCTAACATCAATCAGTAAATATTTATTAAGTGCCTACTGTGCCAGGTCCTGTACTTTATAGATGAGGAAACTGAGTCTTAAAGAGGTTAAAAGATTTGTCCTAAGTCCCAGAAAAGAATAAATTACAGAGATGGGATTCATCCTCAGTCCTCTTAACTGCAAATTGTTTTCCTATCTCCCCTGTACCACACTGTCTCTTTTCAGTTGTCTTTTGTGGTACTAGAAAATAGTTACTATCCTGCTAATGCTGGTGATGTGGGTCAGGAATAATATGTTCCAGTACTATTAGCTGAAATTTATTTAGTGCTTTTTTGATGCTAATATAATATAATATATTATTTGATGCAAATATATTTTTTTGATTTGATGCAAATATAATATTGCTGATAATTTTATCACCATTTATTAAATTAAAAAATTTAAATTAAATATAAATTAAAATAAATATAAATTAAAAATAAAAATTAAAAAATTAAATTAAAAAACTGTGGCTCATGGAGGTTAAAGGACTGACAACACAAATTAGTAAGTACCCAGGTAAATCTGAGGATTCAAATTTAATTTTCTTTTGACCTTAAATCCAGCACCATACTGCATCATCAGTTGCATGTCTATGAGATCATATTATATTACTTTCATTGAAAATGTCAGCAGAAATAATGGAGAGTTACTTCTCTCCCCCACCCCTTTTAATTTAATATGATGACCTTAGCATGCAGGAAAAGATCATTGCTACTGAGTGGACCAGTTAACTTCCCTGAAACTCTGCTCACCATCCTTGTCGTGACTATTCCCCTATAGGTGTTACCTCTTCCTGTAATATAAGCTTCTTGAGGTTAGGGGTTGCCTCACTTTTGTATTTGTATGCTTAGCCCTTAGAACAGTGCTTGACCCATAGAACGTAATAAATGCTTCTTTCCTTCATTTATATATTGTCTTAATAAATGCTGTTCTTTCTTGATTCTCAAAAGAGGACCAATGATGTGTGATGTCTTGACTTGCAGGAGAATTGGATTTAAGTGAGACAGAGCTGTGTAAAGTCATCAGTCTTATTTTCTCTTGAACAGAAATGTAATGACACCTTATTGATGTTGTTCAATCCTTTTGGTCATATCCAATTCTTAATGGCCCTATTTGAAATTTTCTTGGCAAAAATATATCAGAATGGTTTGCCACTTCTTTCTCCAGCTAATTTTACAGATGAGGAAACAAGGCAAACAGAATTAAGTGACTTGCCTAGGGAAATACAGCTAATAAGGTTCTGAGGCTGGTTTTGAACCTAGAAAGGGGAGTCTTCCTGACCCCAGACCCAGCACTCTATCCACTTCTTCACCTAGGAGGATTTATTTCAAAGTAGTAAATTACAGGATTTTGAAGCTAAATACACATTGGCATTCTCTCCAAAAATTTGCTACTCATATTCACTAAAAGAATAGGGATCTGGGGTAGAGATATGCAGCCCATATATCCCCTTTTGTTTCCTGTTGTTTAAAATTGACAATCCTTTTAACCCCTTCCTCTGAAAAAGAGCAGGTTCATTAATTTCCTATTAGAGAAGAGAGGTGGGAAATGTCCTGTAAATATTTAATACCCAGCTTTCTGAGAAATATGCGTGACATACTTTTAAGTTCAGCATACTTTATTAACATTTTTCTCCATAATTTTCTTAAGTCTGGAAAATCAACTAAGCAATAAATTAAAAAATAAATACTTGATTTGTAGCATTTATTCAGTTCCTGATGCATAAATTAGTGCTCACACTAACAATTTAAAACCAAGCTCTCATGAGTTCTGACTCTAGAACTCTGTGTGTGTGTGTGTGTGTGTGTATGTGTATGTATGTATGTATGTTGAAACAGATGAATTAGAACCTGCCTCCATCAATAGCAAGAGATTTTTGGGAATGTAGAAATGGAAAGAATAGGGAAAATGAGATTTGTATCATATTAGGTGTGGGTCAGGTTGATTGCTTGAGAGGTAGAGAAAATGAGGCTCTGAGAGAGAAAATAGTCAGTCTGTAGTAGGAATGAATTCACACCCAAGTATTGTATACTTTACTTTATGTAGCATATGATCTTTGTGTGGTGGGGGACACATCTCTTGTCTTCCAACTTAACTTGTTTACAATGAAAATAATTTACAAACTGATGAAGTAAAATGAATAGAACCATCCTGACTATTCATTTTTCTCTTATAGCTGCTCAGTCTGGAATACTTGATCACACAATTTCCCTGATAATGAAGAATAAAAAACCAGTCAAAAAGGTATCATACTGTTGTTAATTAGCCTACAATATATAAAAATACTTCTTAGCTTATGCATAGTTGTTGCCCCTATTTTTTTTTTACCATGATCACTTTAATTATCTTTTAAAAAACTCCCACCTCTTCAAAGACTCTAAAAGTCTACTCTGAGATAAATGAGTGTCATTCTCTTTTTCTATTTATTTCAGTATAATGGGTATACATCTTGTCCACTTATTACGAACTACAACAAGGTGATACTTGCTGAGTTTGACTATAATGCCCAGCCTCTAGAAACCTTTCCCTTTGACCAGAGTAAAGAACGACTCTCCATGTACCTTATGAAAGCTGATATGATGCCTTTTCTCTATTGGAATGCAATGCTAAAGTAAGTATTATTTCAATCACATACAAAGCTAGTTCTTAAGAATCTCTTCTAGTATATTATTGTAACCTGATTGAGTTCAAGAGAAAATTTTTCAGAGAAATGGTCCTCTTTCTTATAAAATAGGTGAATTTTATACAATACTTTTCATATATTATCTCATTTGAGCTTCATAATAACCCTGTGAAAGAAGGTGCTATGGGTATTATTATCCCTATTTTACAGATAAAGAAGCTTAGTTTTAAAGAGGTTAAGGGATTTTACCAGAGTCACATAGCTAATAAATGCCAAAGGTAGTATTTCAAGGCAACCTTTCCTGATTCCAAGAATGGCATTCTACCTGCTAGATTAGGAGGAGTATCCCAAGTCTGCTGTCTTATATCCATCACACTATCTTTCCCCATTCTAACAGAGAACATCTTCTAGCTAAAACACAATCTTAATAATAAGGATTTATGTTTATATACTACTATGTGCTTTTCAGATAATCTTCAGTGTTATCATACTAGGCAAGTCAGGTTGATTGCTTGAGAGGTGGAGAAAATGAAGCTCTGAGAGATAACATAGTAGGTCTGTAGTAGGGAATGAATTCAAACCCAAGTACTGTACACTTTACTTTATGTAGCATCCTAACTACATTATATTAAGTTTTCACCACTGATCTGTAATTTCTTTTTTTTCCAGCATCTTGATGGTTTTGTTATTAATCACACATCCTTTCTCTCTCTTTTTTTTTAAACAGGGGATATTGGGATGGTCCAGCTCGTTTGCGCAAATTGCTACATCTGGGGAGAGCGTAAAGAAGACTGAAGATCTGCATTCTTGACCAGCCTCCTCCAATGGAGGGGTTCTAACCCTAAACCACTGCTTTCAACACAAAGCAGAATGAAGGGCTTAAAGTTTAGTCCTGTAAATAACTTGTACCCTTACAACTGCTTCTTTTATCATTTGTCTTTGAAAAAGCCAACTTGCTGATTGACCCATCTAAATGAAAGGGACTGATCTTTACTTCCTGGTACATGTGTACCATGTTAATATTGGTATCAGAAGTCCATTAATGATAATGGTGAAATGAAATACCACATTGCTATTTTTCTCCATTATGAATATTTACCACTAGACTTAACATGATTTTTTTTTTCCAAAAAAGCAAGTCACAGATCAGCAAAATTAATCATAGCTTTTTAGCATTTTTGTGGATTTTAGGTGAGGCTGATTCTTAGATAAATGATCAAATTGCCAAACTGGGACATACATTGCTTTTAGACCATGTCTAATTATAAGTGTTGAAGTGGGGAGAATTCCAGTTTCATCACTTTCAAAGTGGAATGCTAATGTCTCGTCCCTGTGGATGTTTTATTGAAGTGCATTAAATTGCATTGCTGTGTTGAACCTGTGCATCTTAGTCTCTTATTGACCCCCTCCTAGATCTCTCTATATGTAGATATGTATTATTCACCCATTTTTTGATCATGTCAGACTTCATGACTCCATCTGAAGTATACACACATATATAAATATTCATTGTATACACACAACAGGTACATGTTATTCTTGGGAAGGAAGACATTAGCTGCTGAGGGGACCAGGAAAGATCTCTTACAGCATGAGCTGAGTCTTGAAGGAGAGTAGGGATTCAAGAAGCTAAGATGGGGAGGGAATATTCACACATGTATATATGTATGCTTGCATGTGGGTGAGTGTATATGTATATATATCTGACATGAAGATTAGCTAGTACAAAGATAATAGAGATTGGAGATGGAATGTTGTGTAAGGAGGAACAGGAAGGATAGTTTTTTTTAGATTGTAAAGTATATGAATAGGATTAATGTATTCTAAGTTTAAAAAGGTGGGATGGTGTCAGGTTTTAAAGCATTTTAAATACTCCAAAGAAGACTTTATAAAAGTAATAAGGAGCCATTGGAGTTTAATGGAAAAAAAGGGAGTGGTGATGTGGCTTGAGCAATGCTTTAGGAAAATCATTTTGGCTGCAGGAAAGGGGAAGGTTAGGGGGGAGGTGAGGGGTGATGGTGAAATTGGGGGGATACTAGAGACAAGGAGACTCATTAGGAAGCTATTGTAATAGTTCAGATGAGAGTAAAGGCCTGATTTAGGGTGGTAATTGTAAATGGAAAAAAGAATATGGATTCCAGAATTGTTTGGAAATAGAAATAAGATTGAACAATTGAATGGATATTTAAGGGTGAGTGAGAATAAGGAGTCCAGGATAACACCAAGATTGTGAACTTAGGGGACTGGAAGAATGGTGGTAGCCCTGACAGAGACTGGGAATTTTGGAAGAAGTGCATTTTTTTAGGAAAATGATAATGATTTCTGTTTTGGATATGCTGAGTTTGAATTGCCTATAGGGCATCCAATTTGATGAAATGTCCAATAGGAAGTTGACAAGTTAGCACTTCAGGAGAAGAGAGAGACTAGAGCAAGATGTTTACAACTGATCAAAATCTCTATAAAGTAGTGTGGTAGGATTAATATCTTTCATCATTTCTCTTTCTTTCTTCAACAAGAACTAGTTTTCCCTAGGAGGAGACCTAGTAGGCCCCTGTTTCCTTGATTAAGGACATAAAAGTCCAAGCCCCTTGGTGTCTGAGCTTCTTAGATTAGGTGGGTACTTGAGACTATGTCTTGCCCTGATGACCTACTGACCAGATGCATTTCCATACAGAGGACAGACAACCAAAGTTGAAGATGAGGATTACTGTATCCCTGTTGCATATTTTTGCTACATTAGGGTAAAGCAAACCTTTTTGTTTAGTGACTTATAAATGCCCAATTTCATTTCCAAATTAAACCTAATCTTGGAGCAGCTAGTTGACATAGTGGATAGAGCACCAGCCCTGAAGTCAGGAGGACCTGAGTTCAAATTTTATCTCACACTTAACACTTTCCAGCTGTGTGATCCTGGGCAAGTCACTTAACCCCAAGTGCCTCAGCAAAACAAACAAAAAATAAAAACAAATTAAATCTAATCTAAGAGTCTGATGTCCATTAGTTTTATCTCTTGCATATAATAATCAAACTGATGGAGACTGAATGAGAACACCAAGTAAGAAAGTAAAGATAGAATAGAGGAGACCTGGAATAGAATATTGGACCATAGCCATAGTTAGGCTACATTAAAAGAGACTGTGAGAGGAGAATAAAATAAAGAGAAAAAAATTAAGAAAAGCAAGACAGAATAAGCCCCCTAAATAAAACAAAAATTCAGGTCAGAGAAAGTATCCAGGAGGAAAGGGTAGTCAATAATATTAAATACCAGAGAAAAGTCAATAAGGATGAGGATTGAGAAAAGTTCATCAATTTTGATAATTAAGAAATCATGAGCAATTTCAGGTTAGTATCGAAATCTGAAGGCAAATTGCAGAGGATTCAGAAGATTGGGAAAGAAGAAGTGGAAGAAATGTGTGTTAGCTAGCAGCTTTTTTTCTTCTCATTATTTTATTTTTAAAAATTAATTAAAGCTTTTTATTTACAGAACACATGAGTGATTTTTCTACATTGACCTTTGCAAAAATTTTTTTTGTTCCAAATTTTTCCCCTCCTTCCCCCCAACCCCCACCCCAGATGACAGGTAGTCTAATACATGTTAAATATGTTAAATTATATGACAAATCTAATATGTGTATACATATCTATACAGTTATCTTACTGCACAAGAAAAATCAGATCTAGAAAGAGAAAAAAAAAAACAACCTAAGAAGGAAAACAAAATGCAAGCAAATATTCACAAAGCATTAAAATGCTGTGTTGTGGTCCATACTCAGTTCCCACAGACCTCTCTCTGGATGTATATGACTATCTTCATCGCTGAATAATAGGAATTTGTTTGAATCACCTCATTGTTGAAGAGAGCCATGTCCATCAGAATTGATCATCGTATAGTCTTGTTGCTGTGTATAATGTTCTCCTGGTTCTGCTGATTTCACTCAGCATCAATTCATGCAAGTATCTCCAGGCCACTCTGAAAACCTCCTGTTGATTGTTTCTTACAGAGCAATAATATTCCATAACATCCATATACCATAATTTATTCAGCCACTCTCCAATTGATGGGCATCCTTTCAATTTCCAGTTTCTTGCCACTACAAAAAGGGCTGCCACAAACATTTTTGCACATGTGGGTCCCTTTCCCTCCTTTAAAATCTCTTTGGGATATAGGCCCAGTAGAAACACTGCTGGGTCAAATGGTATACACAGTTTGATAACTTTTTGGGCATAGTTCCAAATTGCTCTCCAGAATGGTTGGATCCGTTCACAGCTCCACCAACAATGTATCAGTGTCCCAGTTTTCCCACATCCCCTCCAACAGTTATCATTATCATTTCCTGTCATTTTAGCCAATCTGACAGGTGTGTATTAGTATCTCAGAGTTGTCTTAATTTGCATTTGTCTGATCAATAGTGATTTGGAGCACCTTTTCATGTGACCAGAAATAATTTCAGTTTCTTTGTCTGAAAATTGTCTGTTCATATCTTTTGACCATTTATCAATTGAAGAATGGCTAAAACTATTTTTTTAAAAAGTCTAAAAACACCAAAAAATCTCAGGAGGAAGAAACTCAGTTAAAGTCAGATCTAAACAATTGGAAAAACATCAAGTGCTCTTGGATAGGTCGAGCGAATATAATAAAGATGGCAATACTACCTAAACTAATCTATTTATTTAGTGCTATA
>JAJPUD010001184.1:260253-271436 GCA_023553655.1 Myrmecobius fasciatus | reverse complement strand
ATCTACCCCCCACAAAAGGCAGACCCTCCAAACCACCTGCCCACAATCAGGACAGATTGGCCCAAGAGGCCCGCAGAAGACTCCCAGGTGTGTGAAAAGCAGAACGCTTCCACTCCTGTTTCGACTCCTGTTCCAGCGTCCTCCTCCAGCTCCCTGCCCTTGTCTCCATGTGCTGCAGTCTGGGTTCAGCAGACCGCCCTCCTGCCCAATTAAGACAGACCTGTTTTGAAGTTCTTCCAGAGTATCTTCTTCTAGAATCGTCTTGTCCTCCAGATATTGTGGATTTTTTTGCTTCAAAATCAGTCTAGAGGCTTCATATGTTGTTGGTTTGAGGGAAGGTTAGAGGAGGTTACAGAGACTCCTGTCTGATCTCCACCATCTTGGCTCCACCCCCAGAAGTCTTTTTTTTTTTTTTTGCTGAAGCAATTGGGGTTAAGTGACTTCAATCATCACATAATTTTGCTGTAACTGTGTATAATGTTCTCTTGGTTCTGCTCACTTCACTCAGCATCCATTCATACAAGTTTTTCTAGGCTTTTCTGAAATCAGTCTGCTCATACTGAGTTTTTTTGCTGAGGCAATTGGGGTTAAGTGACTTGCCCAGGGTCACACAGCTAGGGAATGTTAAGTGTCTGAGGCCAAATTTGAACTCAGGTCTTCCTGACTTCAGGGCTGGTACTCTATCCACTGTACCACCTAGCGGCCCCCCTAAGAGTTTTTTTTTAAAGGGGAAGATTTTGATAAGAAAGTCAGGAAAGGATTCAGAAGATACAGAGAATGAAAAAACTTGTTTTGGTACCTTTTTTGTACAAGAGAGCACTGTTACAAATATTACAAATATAGCTAGTAAGTATCTGAGGCTGCATTTGAATTGAGATTCTCCTGACTTCAGAACCTGGTTAGCACATATATTTTGAGCAGTTACTATTTGCAAGGCATTCCAGGGGGATGCAAAGAGGAATAATATAGAATCCCTGTCTTGTGGGGATAACAATTTAGTTGGGGAAATAAGAAATGGACACAGATACCTATAATATGTGGTAGTAGAAAATAAGGTACAAAAGATAGGTTCAAAATGTTCTTGTTTTATTGCTCAGGAACAAGTAAGACTTTCATGGAGAACTTGGCTTTTCAGATGACCCTTGAAGGTTAGGTAAAAATTAAATAGCTGAGGAAGGAGAAAAGGGCCTTCCAAATGTGAGGAATAATGTGGAATATAAAAAGAGATTGAGTAAGTTTAGGCTAGAATAACACTGTTAAGGTTTGCTCTGGGATTCAGATTTCAGACTTCTTGACTTCTTTTCAGCTCAGGGCTCTTTTCACTAGATCATTCTATGTTAGTGAAATTACAACACCAACTTTGACATGGGAAACTGCTGATTCCATTTTGTATTATCCTGGGATGTCTGTTGTAGACTAGTTAGAGGGACATGTATTTATTGAGGAGACAATCAGATACAGAGGCCTCTCTTTGACTTCTATTCTGTGAGCTATAAAAGGTCACAGTTGTGAGTTAATGAAAGGTCCAAAATACGTTCACTTCAGAAAAAGGGAAGTTTGAAATCTTATGGATGAATGAATGGAAAAAAAATTAAGCATTTACCATGGGTGAAGCACTGGCTATTTGTGATCCAAACACAAACAGAAAAATAAGGCAGTCTTTGTTCTCAAGGAACTCAGTCTTAACAGGGGAAGGCAATATATGTAAGAATTTAGCTATAAATCAGATGAAAAAATCTCATGGTCCTTAGGAAGCCACAGGAGAACCAATGATCTTTAGTGGCAATTCCATTAAATTATATTAATTTTCTGATACTAAATTATTTGGCAATATCAAGTACTTTAGATAGCTTACTTTCATTTTTGTTTTATCTTTAATAGCTGTGGAGGTAGAAAGTAGCACCTGGAGAAATAGCTACCAAGTCACAAATCCATAAGGGTTATTTCCTTGGATGCTAGCAGTAGGGTCAGACAGGAAGCGGGACCAGTGGTATGTTTTTTTGGGGGGTGGAAAGCTGCTTTCCTGATGGTCTTGGGCTCCCCATGCTATTAACAAATGGTTGCCATATTGGTAACAATTGGTATAGATAGTGGTTGAGATGCTTAATTTTTTCCATTTATTCATCCATAAGATTTCAAACTTCCCTTTTTCTGAAGTGAACATATTCCCTTTTTCATAACTTTTTGTCAAAGAACATTGCTCCTCTGGTTGATGGCTGTGTCTGTGTGGGAGGGTGGAAGCAGAGCAGGTGGTCTGAGAATGTTGTTATTCTGGACATCTGGGATTTAGGATTGGGCAAGAATTTATCTAGTCCAATCCCCTTATTGCATAAAAGAGGAAATCAAAGACCAGAGAGGTGCAGCATCCTTCCTTTGTGTGAGTTGGAGGTGCACAGCAAGATAAAGGGAGATGGAAATAAATCCTTTTTCTCTTTAATATATTAGTCATGCTTTTAATCTATGCTTCAGATAAGCGCTATTCTAATGTCTCTCTCTTTTTATTAAGAGCAAATTGAAGGAAGTGAAATCCTTTTTGATAGGATGTAGTTTTTTGAATTGATCAAGTAGGAAGTAGTAAAAAAAATTTTTGTGATTAAAGATTTCCTGTTTATTAATAGGGGTGTCAGTAATCTCTCTGAGGAGGGCAGTATGATTCACTGCTCCTATGGAAGAAAAACAAAAGACCTTAGGGGTAATTAAGAAAAGCTAAGATTACTTTATTGAATGTTGATTTAAAAAAAATGTTCTGACTTCTGTAGGATTCAGTTACAAATAAAACCGCAAATTATTTTAGTATGCAATATATGACCCTATATGGTTATTATACCTCTCAAGTATTGCACAGGACAACTCCCAAGAAATAATGTCAGGCAGAGGTAAGAGACTATCATCATGTATATATAGGTAAAATGGACAATGGCAGATGTTTATCTTTAAATATCTCAGCCCCTCCTTTATGTACTCATTTCTCTCAGAGATCTCTATTGTAATGTTTCTTATGGGAAGTGATCCAAGTTCTAGGACTACTTCTCTTCAACTCCCCTCCTTCTATCAGACCTCACCTGTCTAACATGCTATTTCATAAAATGTTACAGCTGCAAAAAAACCTCATGATATCATCTAATTTTCTTATTTTATAGAAGAAACTGATGGTTAGAGTGGTACTTAGACCCAGGGGGCCTTGCTAGGTAATAGAAACTAGTTTAATAAAGAATTTGATTTATGGTATTTAATGTCTGATATTATCCCAATGTATTATTTTCTCCATATAACATTTGTATTTTAACAATGTTTTCTCCCAAAGGTATGAATGAATGGGTAGGGCCAATGGTGATGGAGTTCTTTCAAGGAATTGCACTCCAAATTCCAGAGGCACCTACTTTACTTATATATATGGTTAGCTTTGGCTTTATAGATCCAGTTTATTCCTCATATTTAACCTCCAAAGGAATCGGAGTTGAATAGATTCAGGAGAATAGGCTGGGTTTCTTTTGGGAAATTGCAAAATTCTTTTCCTAACCCCTAAACTTCCTTTAGAAAACAGCTTGGTGATATAGTGGATAGGGCATTGGGCCTGGAGTGTGGAAGAAATGAGTTCAAATCGAACCTCAGATATTTAATGGTTGTGTGAACCTGAGTCACTTAAATCTTTGCCTCAGTTTCCTTAACTGAAAATATATAGTAGCATTTTAACTTGAAAGATTATTGAGATATTTGTAAAACACTTAGCAAAATGGCTAAATTAGATGCTTTATAAATGCTTATTTTGTTCCCCTTGAAAGCAAAGTCCCATATTTTTAACCTTACCATTTTGCTGGTATTTGCTGGTATTTCTGTATGATGGCAAGACATGGTCCACTACTATCTTTGAAGAACAAAAAAATGATTGTGATAAAGGAGAGGCCCATGGTGGACATGAACAGACTATTACTGAGATATTCCTGAGAAGAACAGGAATAAAGGATATCATCAGAGAAAGGATGGGAAGAGAAGATAAGCTGGTTAAGTAGAAAGAGTGAGAAAGGAAAGTGCTGTTCACTGATGATACCTTTAGGGTCAGGAGAAATGCAGGAAGGCTTCTAGCATGGTGGGTGGACTTCTCTCTCTCTCTCTCTCTCTGTCTCTGTCTCTGTCTGTCACTCTGTTTCTCTCTCTCTGTATGTCTGTCTCTCTCTCTCATTAAAACTTTTTATTTACAAAACATATGCATGGGTAATTTTTCAACATTGACCTTTGCAAAACTTTCTGTTCCAAATTTTTCCCTCCTCTCCCCTAGATGGCAGGTAGTCTAATACAGGTAAAACAGGTCAAAGTATGATAAATTCAATATATGTATACATATTTATACAGTTATCTTGCTGCACAAGAAAAATTGGATCTACAGGAAAAAAAACCTGGGAAGGAAAACAAAATGCAAGGAAACATCAACAGAAAGTGCGAAAATGCTATGTTGTGGTAAACACTCAGTTCCCACAGGCCTCTCTCTAGGTGTAGATGGCTTTCTTCATCACTGAACAATTGGAATTGGTTTGAATCAACTCATTGTTGAAGAGAGCCATGACCATCAGAAATGATCATTGTATGATCTTGTTGCCATATATAGTGATCTCCTGGTTCTGCTCATTCACAGTTCCAGGTGGGTGGACTTCTCTTGGAGAACTTTTGGGAACAGAGGTGGATCACATAGGATGGGAACATATTGTTAGAAGGGGATGGATAGGTTTATCATTGGGAATTCCCAAATCTATGAGATCGCAAATCCATTTGAGAATAGATCTTATTCTTTTCTATCATTGTTTTCACCACCTTTATGAATTTCCATTACTATAATTTCCTTTACATAGTACTATAGTACACTTTACAAAGCATTGTGTAGATAATTATGTCATTTGATTTGCATTATTTGTAAAATGGAGATAATGAAACATAAAAAAGCCTTACCTAAGGTAACATAGCAAATAATCAATTGAGCCTGCTGGGAATTGATCCCAGTCTTTTGATAGGTTACTGCCTCTGTCAAAAATCTCTACATTTTGAGGCTGCTAAGGAGAACAGTGGATAGAGTGCCTACTTGGAGTCAGGAGGAATTGAGTTCAAATTCAATTTCAGATACTTACTAGTTGTGTGATCCTGAGCAAGTCCCTTAACCTCAATTGTCTTTAAAAAAAAATTTCCATTTTCTTTCTATGCTAATAAATGTCACTATCTCCAGAGTCAAAATACTACAAGGCAAATAGAATAGAAAGAATGTGAGGTCATTCCATGCAAGATTCACTTTAAGGAACTTGTTGATATTTAGCCTGGAAAAGAGAAAACTCAATAGAGCCATGACATTTGTGCTAAAATATTTGAAGGAATATCATTTTAGTTCTCATTTTCCTCTTCTATAAAATAAAGGACCTGGGCTAGATTAGAGGGTTTTTTTTTTCCCCTCATCACGATTCCCTTTAGCAGCCTATATATTCTTTGGAATAATTTTTGAAAGATATTTAGAATAAAATACTTAGGATTACAAAGAGAACAAATTATAAGGAAATACAGTTATAAAATTTATTAAAATATAAATTATTTAAAGTTTTTTAAAATCATATTTCTGGACCCCAGGAGACAGAGTGCTAGTAAATGATTAACATGTGACTGAAAAAAATACATGACAAAATTGTAAATATAATCTATATGAACATTTTCTATATCATTTTCCTATGTCTAAGCAATCAACAGAATAAATCATATGCTGATTTATAGTCAATTTCTGAGACCTAAATGCTCACAGTGAAAATTTAATCATCAGCTCCTCTGAGTTGAGCCAGTACAAGTTGACTCCAGCTTACATATGACCTCTGAGTAAGGAGCCCCTGGCACTAGAATGCAGAGATCCCTTTCAGTGATAATGTTGGGAAAGGGAGAGAGGAACTTTGTTCTACTTAGACTCAAAAGACAGAGCTATGGATATCAAAGATTTAAAATTATTTAGCCCCAGTGGTAAGAAAATCATTAATACCATCCCAAACAAAAATGCTATGTTTTGGGAAGCAGTTTTTCTCCTCAGACTGGAGGTCTTCAAGCAAAGGCAAGATGATTCCTTGTCAATAAACATTAAGCATCTACAAGTACCAGGCACTGTGCTAAGTTTGGGGGATACAAAGAGGCAAAAGACCATTCTTGCTCTTGTTGGGCCCATTGTAGAGGTAATGCTTTTCTGGGTAGAGAATGGATTAGATGGCCATGAAAATTCTTTTCAGAAATGATTTTATTTTATATTTTTTTTGCTGAGGCATTTGGGGTTAAGTGACTTGCCCCGGGTCAGACAGCTAGGAAGTGTTAAATGTCTAAGACCACATTTGAACTCAGGTCCTCCTGACTTCAGGGCTGGTGCTCTATTGACTGCATCCAGGAAAATTCTTTTCTTTTTTCTTTTTCTTTTCCTTTTTGCTTTTTGCTGAGGCAATTGAGGTTAAGTGACTTGCCCAGGGTCACATAGCTAGGGAATGTTAAGTGTCTGAGACCAGATTTGAACTCAGGTCCTCCTGACTTCAGGGCTGGTGCTCTATCCACTGCACTATCTAGCTGCCCCGAAAATTCTTTTCAGCACTGAATTTCTATGAAGTGAAATTAGCCCTAAAAAATTTGGGGCAGCAGTTAAAAAATACCTACTTGGAGGACTTTTTCAGGTTGCCACTGATGATCCATCATGAAATGTTATCACATTTGTTATTACTAAAACTTCTGGTACCTGTGGGGTATCACTCACCTCTGCCCTGCAATTCTGGAGCCTCAGCAATCATTAAGTGATCAGAGCCTGAGAAAACTGACTTATAAATCAGTCTTATCTAAAGTTAGAGAGTACAGCCAGATATCAATATATTAATTAAAAATAGGAGACATATCCATAACTATAATTAGAAATTCTTGAGACTTGGGCAAATTCAGTTGAATAATGGTGCTGGTGGCAGAAAACAGCCCATTTTGGTTGAGTTCAGTAACATTGGGAGAAGGAGTCTTATTCCATATTTCTCCTCTCCTCTACCCCCAAACTCATCCTGGAGTTGGAGGACTTTGAAGAAGGGTACTATAGCAACAAGGCCCTGGTTGGGTTTCATCTTGGGGTTAGATGAGGAAGCAGAGGTGGTCATTCTGTTTGATGTAGCAGTGGAGATCTGGGAGATATGTGGAGATGGCTGCTATGGGCAGGAAGTACATGCCCTTGGATATTGGCATCCTGGGGGAAAGCCCAGTCATCCAGCCCCAATTATGGCTCTAGATGTATCTGCCACAAAGATTATATAACTCGTCCTTTGTTCAGGGTTCCCAGTTTACTGGGTATTATCTAGATTCCTGGAAAAACTAGTCAATAATCAGAAGGTTGCTTGGTGAATGTTGAGTTAAAGCAAAGGGATTTGAACATCTTAAAGACAAAGCTGGATCATGGCATTTATGTGTCCTAGGAAAGATTGAGTATGTCTTTCTCCTTCCCCCTCACCCCCATTAACCTCTAAATGAGATTATGAAAACAAGTCTACTTATTAAAAGGTACTATGGAAAGAAGGCTATATTTGGAATCAGAACACCTGGGTACTCTTTTCCTGACATATTTATCTTTTTGTGTTTCCCTGGAACCACTCCATATAGACATTGTCCTTCTTAAAATGAGACATACAGGACCAAATTCAATATTATAGATAGGTTCTAATCAGGTGTGTGTGTGTATATATACACATATACACACATATATATTTCTATAAAGACTATATGCTATATAATATATAAACAAATGTATGTACATATATGCATAACCACATATATATTTATTAAGGATATATATTTACGCACACACAAACCTCACATATATATCTTTTGTAAATTTTATCAGATCCATTCCTTTGTTCTCACCTATTGAGATCTTTGGGATCTTTTCCCCCCTTATTTAGTATACTATTGTTTCTAACTTTAAACTTAGAACATGTTAAACAGAACGGGATTGAGAGGAGGATCCTGTGGACTTCTATTAGAGACCTCATTTCTGTTGACACTGATCCATTAAATTTTCTGTAGCATCTTTGACCAGAAATTCTAGTAGAATGAAGGTTGGAGAAGATGGAAGAACTGAATGAAACAGAAAAATAAGTAGAACAAATAATAATAAAGAATATGAAGAAATGGAAGGCTTCAGAAGATAGAAATGATTTAAAAATGAGACAATAACAGCTTAGATGGAGATTTTTCGGGGGCGTATAATCTCTTTGCATTTCTTTTAGGCTTCATTGTGGCAACCAAGCTTGGGGAAATAGTCTTATTCCTCACTCTAGCTTTATGACTAAGAGATGATGAAAATTAGTTGTGGATAATCAGTTTTAAGTTAGGGGCCACTTAATCTGCAGTTAAATCTATTGGTCAACATGCATTTATTAAGCAGCTACTTTATGCCAGGCATTGTGCCAGGCTTTTACAAAGAAAGTCAAAAACCAGTATCTACCTTTAATGAGGTCAGTTAAATGAAGATAACAACATGCAAATTACTCAATCAGTCAATAAATATTAAGTTGTTGTTTGTCCTTCATTCTTGAAGAGAACAGTGACATCAGGGATAATGCCATGACATGCAAGTGAGTTGGATTTAAGTGAGGGAGGGCTGTGCAAGGTCTCCTGCTTCAGTTTCTCCTACAGAGCCAGATAGAGATCAGGATGCCTGGAGATGGGATGCAATGGAAGACCTTGGCCTTTTCAAGCTAAAATCTTCAACAAGTCTCAGTTTGACAGAAGCTGCCCCCATTCAGTGATTAAGGCTAGGTACCAATTGAGGCAAACAATCTTCTCTTTCACCTACTAAAAAAAATACCAACTAACTAAATCTGGGAAGGGGAAGACCCTCAGGATTTCTGGCCAAAGAGTTGATCTGGACCCAAACAAAGCCAAATGGGGCTTGCCCTGGGACCTCTTGGTGGCTAATGAATGAGAATGAGTGATTTTAGTTTAATGTTTTGGGCATTGTGTTAATCGTAGGGGATACAAAATAGGGAAAGGACAATTCTTGCCTTTGAGGACTCCCTAATCTAATGGGGGAGACAATAATAAAACAAACAAAAAGAAACAAGTTATATACAGGATAAATAGAAAATAAATAAGAGAAGGAAAGGCATTAGGATTAAGAGGGATTGGAAATAGCTTCCTGTATAAGGTGAGATTTTAACTGGATTTAAAGGAATCCAGGGATACCAGGAGTCAGAGAGGAGAATGGAGGGAATTTCAGTAATGAGACAGAGCTTTATTCTAGTAGAAAGATTACTTGTCTGAGAATCAAAAGACATTTCCTAATTCTGCCATTTCTTAGCTTTGTAACTGTGGGTAGAGAAGCAATGTCATATAGTGGACAGAGAGTTGGCATTGAAGCTAAAGAACTGAGTTCAAGTCTGGTCTCTGATACATAATGACTATATGACTCTGGCTAAGTGGCAATCTCTCAGTGCTCCAAGCATCTAGACTATAAGAGATTGCAGAGGAGGTTCTAAGCTACATTGGGAAAGATTTCCTCACCTGGGAATTTCTTACATCAATGAAACTGGATGATTTTCCTATCTCCACTATTGGCTTCAGTTTTTTTATTCTTTTTTTTATTAAAGCTTTTTATTTGCAAAACATATGCATGGGTAATTTTTCAACATTGACCCTTACAAAGCTTTCTGTTACAAATTTTCCCCCCTAGATCCCACCTCCTCCCCTAGATGGCAGGAAGTCTACTACATGTTAATTATATTCAAATAACTGACAAATTGAATATGTATATATATATTTTTACAGTTATCTTGCTGTGCAAGAAAAATCGGATCTGCAAGAAAAAAAATCAGAGAAAGGAAACACAATGTTAGCAAACATCAATAGAGAACATGAAAATGTTATGTTGTGGTCCACATTTCACATCCCTCTCTCTGGGTGTATATGGCTTTCTTCACTGAACAATTGGAACTTGTTTGAAGCATTTCATTGTTGAAGAGAGTCATGTCCATCAGAACTGATCATCATCATATAGACTTATTATTGTATTGGCTTCAGTTTTTATCATCTGTAAATTGAGATGATTAAGGATGATTGCAAAGGTATCTTTCAGGTTTGATGATCCATATCAGTCTGTTCAGTTATTTTCAGTCATGTCCAACTCCGTGTGACCCCATCTGGAGTTTTCTTGGCAAAGATACTGGAATGTTTTGTCATTTCTTTTTCCAGCTAATTCTACAAATGAGGAAACTGAGATAAACAGGGCTGTGACTTGCTCAGAGTCACAACTAGTAATTCAAACTCATGAAGATGAGTCTTCCTAACTCCGAGTCCACTTAATTTCCCAATAAAGATGGTGGCGTTCAGTTGTTTTTCAGTCACTTTCAACTTTTCCATGAATAGTACTCTCTCCATTATGCCACTGAGCTCTCCCTATATCAGTCTGGGTTACAGTAAATGGAAGTTATCAGAGGAAGTGAATAGGGAAAAAAATACCAAATGTTTGAGGGTTAAGGGGGGGGGTTGATTTTTCATTCTGAGAAAGGAAAGTGAGTATGAATAATTATACTATATTGTTTTGATTTCAGGAATAATCTGAGCAGATTTTTCTGGGTGGGGAGAACAAAGAAGCAACCACAAAGAGAATAGAACTTTGAGAGATTTTAGGAGAATGAATGAATTACCAAGACTATTCAAAATAAGAAATCTCAAAATCTAGCTAATTTTTGTGATGTGTTTCTCTGTTTAAACAATGTCTTCAGGATTCTTTTCTTTTATGTAATTAGATAAGTCTATGGAATCCACTTTCAGTAGCATTAATCTTTTTCTCTGATTTCTTAAAAAAAATCCATTGGAAAAGTATCAAGTATGCTCTGGCTTACTCTTTCATGGTCAGATGATACTTTTGTGTGGGACAGTATCGACCACAAAAACTCTCAGAATAAGAAAAAGCAAATAGGCATTTATTATGATCTCCTGAGAAAGGGCATCTTCCATCTGACAAAGTGTCAGTAAAAATGAGTGCAAAGCATAAACTGCAAAACACCAGATTAAAATAGATAAAATAAATAGAACAGAAGCTCTCCCGCCCCTTGACCTTTTAAGAGGTAGTGGGAAACAGGAGGGGACAAACACCTGCAACTTTTTAGTTATAGTTCTGTTTGTTATTGTAAAGTCTCAAGTCACAATTAAAG